>JBBPLC010000432.1:0-22025 GCA_038089535.1 Hemileccinum rubropunctum | reverse complement strand
CCAGTCTAGGTGCAGTCCTAGACCCTAAGCCTAGCTGTGGGGGTTGTCACGTGAGATGCTACCCGATAAGATAAGATAAGTGTCCTAGTGTTATAGTAGTCGTGTATCGCGAATCCTATAACAATATCTGGATGACATGTGTATTTTCACAAAAAACAAATCCAATGAAGAACACTCCAAGGTCATAAAGGAAGTTTTGCGCAGGTTATGCAAAAACGACCTTTACGCAAAACCAGAGAAATGCGTATTTAACGCCAACAAAGTTGACTTTTTAGGCATGATGGTGTCAGCATGCAAAACAACAAAGTCAATGCCATACTCAACTGGCCAGCTCCCACGAAGCTTAAACAGCTTCAATCATTCCTCGGACTCTAATTATTACCGATGATTTATTAATGGTTTCGGACAGATCGCTTGTCCCCTCAACGATCTAACAAAGAAAAATATGCCATACACCTGGGGGGAGGCACAACAAAACGCGTTTGACACACTCAAAAAACAATTTACAACTGCCCCTCTCCTTGCATTCCCAGAGCTTCAAAGGAAATGCGCGTTGAAACTGATGCCAACGACATTGCTACGGGCGCTGTTTTATTAGTCCTAGGGGAGGATGGCTCATGGCACCCCTGCACCTTTCTATCCCACTCGTTTTCTTCTGCTGAACGCAACTACCCAGTCTATGACAAGGAGTTGCTAGCCATAGTTTGCGCCCTCGAGGAATGGCACCACTCTTTAATCGGAAAAACTAACTTCGAGATTTGGACAGACCACAAAAATCTCGAATATTGGAAGAAACCACAAATGCTCTCGGGCCGTCAAGCCCACTGGCACAAGCTTCTACAAGAATTCAACTATACATTAATTTACAAACCAGGCACCATGAACAGATGTGCCGACACTGTTACAATTCACCTTTTTCTTTGTCTTTGCCTTTTGCATTAGCATTTGCCTTACACTTCTTGCTAATGCTTTTCTTTCACACGATGACCACCGCTTTCTTCTGCTCTTCTCACGATGGTCATCATGATTATGATCTCTTATCTCTCCGTTCCCGCTTCCTTCCAACGGACAGCTGTATTTCCTTTGCTCTGATAACTTCCGTTATCTTCCTTACACCATTTACCTTATCAGGTTTCCTCTGACCTTCTGCTATCACTTAGCTTGGTCCATGTGCAGTCTCCCTTAGGTATATAAAGCCTGCCATCGCTATCTTGTATTCTCCAAGCTAGACCTACCTGGAATAGCATCTTTGTTTCCTTCACTCATCCATCGCTCTCTAAGTCACCCATTCTACTTTTGAGTGGACGCTCGTCATTCTACCTTCGTCTCCAGTCGCTCTTCTTTGTGGTCATCCCATTGACAAGGACATCCCTTGGTCAACTATCCTTCATCCACCTCAGGAAGCCCCTGTGGAAGTCTCCGGTCATTAACCACATGACTCGTCTTTGTCTCCAGTCGCCTCTATTGCGACTCGTCCCATCGATAAGCAAGCCACTTAGTCGACATTGTTGTAGTTCAGGCTACGACACTACCGCTTACCGTTACATTCATTGGTTTCTCCTTATCCCAGACTTACAATTTCTACTTTCGAGGTCACGTGACTTGGCCACTGTTTATCTTATCTATTGTACCTTAGGGGCACGTGCTAGTTCCCATGATCACATGCCTACAGGTCGACCTAGACGTGCCTAGATCCATGATGTCACTATGACATCATGCCTCACGGCTACCACGTTCCTTACTTCTTAGACCTACCCTAGAGTACACAGCATGGTCCGTGCACTCTTCTGTAGTAGTATATATAGTGGTAGCGATGCGACTGGACTAGCCAGTCTTATTCATTTGTTCTACCCTCCACTCAGTGGGGCCTGGGATACTTGAGTACTGCTCATCCTTTCCTTTTGCTGGTTGACCACCGTTATAGGGTCCTCGTCGTATTTATCGTTCTTGGCGACACTCAGGCCATCCTAGCTAGAGGCTAGGCCACCCTCGTTGGAGTTGGTTCTTGCCATTCCACTCCGTTACAGACATCCTTCGTCTCCCAGGTCTACGTTCGTTCCTACCCGGACTGACCGTAACAAAAGGTCTAGCTTCTCATCAAAGAGGCTATCGCTGTCATAGTCCCCCACCATTTCGCAACCACTGCGCTCAGATCCTCGTTGGTTGGCTCCCTGATCAAAACCACTCAATGACTCTTCCTCTTCCGAGCAACCCGACTCCGAAGAAGAAGACTACCTTGACCCTGACACCCTTGTACCCTCCGTCACTCAACAAAGCAAATCCCTTGACCTCTCACAACAGTTCTCTGCCAGTCTAACGATCCCTCGTCAACCTACCCTGCCATCTCCCACTCCCATCACCACCACCCCCATATTCCCCATTCCCCGCATTCCTTCCATCTCTCTCCCTCCACTGTTCATTAGACCACCATCCCCTGCCATGTCCTCCACCAAGCTTACCGAGCTTCGTGTCTGCACCCCTGAAGCCTTTGACAGTTCTTACAAAACTGCTGTCCAATGGCTTAACACCATTCAATTTTATCTCCACATCAATGACAAAGTCTATGATACCGACACAAAGCAAGTTGTCTTTGCCCTCTCGTACATGTCCAAAGGCCCCACCCTCACCTGGGCAAACACTTTCTGGCAAAACTCCATTTCCGGAACCACCATCGCCCTCGGAACTTTTGCCAACTTCATCCCTAAATTCAAGAAAACCTTTGAACACCACGACACTGTCAACAACACCGTTGTCTGGCTCACCACGAAACGCATGGTTCTTAATGCTAAGACCAAGCATCATGAACCATCCCTCAACTCCTATATCTCCTCGTTCCAAAACCGTGTCGCCCTCGCAGGCATCACCGATGAAAACATCCTTATCAACTACTTTTCCACTGGAATTCCCCCCTCCCTCATGTGCCGCATCCTCTCTATGGACACCCCCCCAACCAAAATTGCAGTTTGGTACCAAAAGGCAATCCATTTCCAGACACAATGGGACCGTGCTGAAGAAATCGCTCAAAGAGGCAAGACGTTCTCTTCTCACTTCCACTCTTTCACCACCCCTGCCCGCACTCCCGCCAAAGATCCTGATGCCATGGATGTGGACATAGTCCGTATCGCCAAGCTCACCCCTGACGAACGCAAATGCTGTATCGAGAAGGGACTTTGTTTCCACTGCCAACGTGCCAGCCATAATAGCACCTCTTGTCCTTCCTTTCCCTCCACGCCTAACTGCCGCACGGAAAAGAAAATCTATCGGGTCGAAGAAGAATCCGACCTCCCTGCCTTACGTGAAATTGACGACAACGAAGATGAAGTTGCCGTCAGGAAGGTTTCCTTCCAAATGGATTTTTAGAAAGGAGATCTCAGTCGATGCGAGTCTCCCCTCCCTCCTTCTTGTGTGCTCCTGTATTTGTATCAGCTACTACTAAAGCTATGCAAATCCCAATTCAGTTAGTTGTCCCCTCGCACACCCAGAAAGCCGCTGACACCAGCACCCTCATTGATAGTGGTGCTGAAATCTCCTGCATCGATTGAGACTTTGTATCAAAACATTGTCTTCCCACCAAGAAACTACCCTCCCTCCAGAATTCTCCCAGTTCGCCCCCGTCTTCACCAAGGAAACCACAGACCACATTCCCCCTTCTCGCCCCTATGACCACGAAATCAACGTTAAAGAAACCTTCTTCCCTAAAGTTGGAAAGATATACCCCTTATCTCCTGACGAACGCAAAGCCACCGAGGACTTCTTAGAAGAGAACCTCAAAGCTGGAAAGATCCACCCTTTGAACTCCCCCCAAGCCGCACCCTTTTTCTTTGTCAAAAAGAAGGATGGCAGACTCCATCTGTTATAGTTCAGGACCTATACGCTACGTTTTTTAATCTCTCTTCATTTTTTACTTAAACATTTCTTTTCCTCTTTTGAAGTCACGTGACCAGTGCACGTGACTGTGAGAACCCTCACGTGACCTGAGGTCTAGCCCATGATGTCATCATGACATCATACCTCATGTCTTTACCAAGTTCGACGTATGATGGAGATACAACAATGTCCGCATCAAAGATGGACACCAATGGAAAGCTGCCTTCATCACCCATAAGGGGCTCTTCGAACCCATGGTCATGTTCTTTGGCCTTACCAACTCCCCCGCCACATTCCAATGGTTCATGAATGACTCCTTCCGCGATATGATCACTGAAGGATGGCTCATTATCTACATGGACGACCTCCTCATCTTCTCCCCTGACCCTGCCACCCACGAGGAACGTACTAAATGTGTCCTGCAACGTATGATGGAACTTGACCTCCATCTTAAACTCGAAAAATGCAAATTCGCCACCACCGAGGTTGAATACCTTGGTATGATCGTCAAACCAGGTCAACTTGCCATGGACCCTGTCAAGCTCAACGGCATCGCCAAATGGCCTACCTCTCAGAAAGTCAAGGATGTCTGCTCCTTCCTTGGCTTTGCCAACTTCTACCACTGCTTTATCCCTGATTATTCCAACATTGCTCGCCCCCTCATTGACCTCACCAAGAAAAACTGTGCTTGGTCCTGGACCCCTGCTTGCCAACAAGCCATGGACACCCTCCACTCCCGATTCCTTTCCAAACCCATTCTCCACCTCCCCAACCTCTCCGCACCCTTCACTATCACCACTGATGCTTCCAAGTTCGCCTCTGGAGGTATCCTCCTCCAAACCGATTCAAATGGCGATTGGCACCCCTGTTCCTACCTCTCCCAATCGTTTTCCCCCGTGGAAAGGAATTACAACATCTACAACTGCGAACTCCTTGCCGTCATTCGCGCCTTGAAGACGTGGCACCACTACCTCCATGGCTCTCCCTCCCCTGTCCAGGTCTTCACTGACCACAAAAACCTCACGTACTTCCATCAACCTCAGGCATTGAATCGCCACCAAGCCCGTTGGCTTCTTGACCTCACAGATTTTGATCTCAACATGCGACACATTCCGGGCTCCCAACTTGCCGGCCCTGACGCTCTCTCACACCGCCCCAATCTACTTCCCACTATCGACTCTCCGGATAACGACAACGTCACCCTTCTTCCTCCTTCCTTGTTCATCAATGCTATTGACACCGCCCTGGCTGATAAAGTTCAATCGGCCTCCGCCTCTGACCCCCTTGTCTTGCAGAGCCTCCAATCTATGGACGGTTCTATTCCCCCTGCCTTTCACTCCCGCCTTTCTGATTGGAAACACGTCAACGGCCTCTTGACCTACAAGGACCGCATCTATATCCCCAATGACTCCTCTCTCTGCCACACCATCATACAACATTGCCATGACCATGAAACTGCCAGACACCCCGGATTTCTCAAAACTCGCCAGCTTGTCACCGCTGAGTTTTGGTGGCCCAGCCTTGCTTCTTTCGTGCGAAAATATGTGGAGGGCTGTGCTACTTGCCAGCAGAACAAGGCTAATACTCATCCCACTGTCCCCCCGCTCTCTCCCATTCCCTCCCTCGCCTCCTGCCCCTTCCAGCAGGTCTCTTGCAACCTCATCACTGATCTTCCTCTCTCCGCTGGCTTTGATTCCTTGTTGGTCGTGGTCGACCACGGGCTTACTAAGGGGGTAATTCTATGCCCTACCAAGAAGTCCATCACCGCTGAAGGAGTCACTGATCTTTTCTTCCACAAAGTCTTCCTCCGCTTCGGCCTCTATGACAAAATCATCTCCGATTGTGGTTCCCAGTTCGCCTCTGCCTTCGCTAAAGCCCTTGGCAAGACCCTAAACTACGACCTCTCCCACTCCACTGCCTACCACCCCCAATCTGATGGGGAAACCGAACGTGTGAACCAAGAAGTCGAAACCTATCTCCGAATCTTCTGCGGAGATAACCCTACCTCGTGGTCTGAAAAGATCTCCCATGCCGAATTCACACACAATCACTGCCCTCATTCTGTCACCGGCAAATCCCCATTCTTCCTCATGATGGGCTTTGAACCCCGTGCCCTACCTTCCCTCCTTCCCGAATCCCCTTTCCCTGCCATTGAAACCAGACTCAAAGCCCTTTCCGCTGCTCGCGATAAAGCATTAGCAGCTCACGAACTCGCCCGCCAAGTCATGGCCTCCCGCACCTGTAAAAACTTCACCCCTTTCACACTAGGAGATAAAGTGTGGCTAGAAGCCCGCAATCTCAAACAATCTATCACCAATCCAAAGTTCGCCGCTAAATGAGAAGGACCCTTTACCATGACCAAGGTCCTATCTCCAATTGTTTATCAACTCCGTCTCCCCAAAACATGGAAAATCCACAACACATTCCACACTTCCCTCTTATCACCTTACCATGAAAATAGTAGCCACGGACCCAACTTCCCTGCTCCACCGCCGGACCTTATCCAGGGCGAGGAAGAATATGAAATTGAAAAGATCCTACGCCACTGCAGAACTCTGTCTTGCCACTTCTTCCTGATCCAATGGAAAGGATACTCTGCCGAAGAAGATTCTTGGGTCCCCAAACAGGACTTGAAACATGCAAAGTCCACCCTCGCAAATTATAAAAAGCTCCACCCCTCCATCTTCCCTTGCAACCCAATCTGAACCCCTACCACCATGTCCACCCAGCAAACCATCTCTGATTCTGTTTCGTCTCCTTCTTCATTGTCTCCTTCTACCTTAGATTCTTCTCCTTCTCTAGCCGAAAGGCTTTCTTCTCCGCGTAACCCCTCCCCCGAACCCTCCTCTACTCGCCCATCTCCTGGATGGAACCACACCCCCTTGCCCACCTTTCCTATCACTCCTCCCGCCATCGTCTCCGTCAATATCCCCCTCTACGCCCATCACCTCCATGAAGAACTCACTGATGGCTGTGCCTTGAAACGCCAGGCATCCCTTCTTCGAAATCCTCACATCGCTGTTCCTCTTGGTTGCTACCTCGACGTCGGTTTCCCGCTGTGGAACCTCTACCACGCCTACCTCCAAGTCCAATGTCTTGGCAACCTCTTGACCCTCTCCGGAGGAACCTTCGGCTGTAGGGCCAACTTCGTTCGCAACATCCAGCAGAACCTTGAGGGAAACTTCACTGCTACCCTCTTCCAACTTGGTATGCCTGAGTTCCTCAACGATGTCGACCATTACCTCTTTGAGCTGAATCAATACCACGCTCATCTCAACCATACCCACCCTGCATACATCGCTCCCTCTGTCGTCACTTCTGACAAGTATCAAACTCCCTCTGCATCCTCTTCCCCACTTCTACCTGATAAACTCATGGCCGTCCAACGTGCAGAACTTGCACACGAAATACGAACTAGAGGTACCATCTACGGAGAACTCACTGATACCCCCCTCTCTCATTCTCATCCCCATTACAACAAAACCTGTTTCAAGTGTCACTGCTTGGGACATCAGCATATTGACTGCCCTTGGTATCAGTGCCCTTCCTGCCTCATAACCACTCTGCATCACACCCAGCAACGCTGCCCTCTCTGTTGTCGAACTCCCCCTCCTCCCTTCTCCTCGCCATCCAGCTCCTCCTGCTCCTCCGCCTCGTCCGCTCGTCCTGTTTCCCGGCCACACCCTCATATCCCCATCGTCATAACCAACGATCCCGCTCTCTGGTTCCTCGTTCCCCCTCCCCATACGACTACGATGATCCCTATGATGATGCCGTCTACGCCAATATGACTGGCTCCCCTGGCGCCTCCTACCGCGACTTCTGACTCACACCCTTCATATATTATCCTTCTCCGGAGTTTTGGATCTAGTAGGGGGGTAATGTTACGATTCACCTTTTTCTTTGCCTTTGCCTTTTGCATTAGCATTCGCCTTGCACTTCTTGCTAATGCTTTTCTTTCACACGACGACCACCACTTTCTTCTGCTCTTCTCACGATGGTCATCATGATTACGATCTCTTATCTCTCCGTTCCCGCTTCCTTCCAACGGACAGCCGTATTTCCTTTGCTCTGATAACTTCCGTTATCTTCCTTACACCATTTACCTTATCAGGTTTTCTCTGACCTTCTGCTATCACTTAGCTTGGTCCGTGCGCAGTCTCCCTTAGGTATATAAAGCCTGCCTTCGCTATCTTGTATTCTCCAAGCTAGACCTACCTGGAATAGCATCTTTGTTTCCTTCACTCATCCATCGCTCTCTAAGTCACCCATCCTACTTTTGAGTGGATACTCGTCATTCTACCTTCATCTCCGGTCGCTCTTCTTTGTGACTCGTCTCCGCCGCTCTTCTTTGCGGTCGTCCTGTTGACAAGGACATCCCTTGGTCAACTATCCTTTGTCCACCTCAGGAAGCCCCTGTGGAAGTCTCCGGTCGCCTCTATCGCGACTCGTCCCATCAATAAGCAAGCCACTTAGTCGACATCCTTCATCTCCCAGGTCTATGTTCGTTCCTACCCGGACTGACCATAACAGACACCCTCTCTCGCCACCCTGGCCATGGTGACACTGTCAATAAATTAAATGAGAACATTACTGTCTTCCCTTCCACTGTTCTCTGATCCTCCTCTTTATCTATTCCGGTCAAATTAACTTCCACAGACACTCATTTACCCTCGAAGGGTTTGACCTGTACGCGTCTGTTGATCTTGACATTCCCGCCCATGACCAAGCTCTCATTCCCACCCGTGTCAAGATTCAACTCCCTTCCAGCACCTATGGCAGAATTGCACCACGTTCAGGCCTCGCTCTCAAGCATAAAATCAACATCATGGCTGGAGTCATTGACGCCAATTATAGGGGAGAAATTGATGTAATTCTGTTCAACCACTCTGATTCACCTTTCCACATCTCTAAATTCGACTGTATTGCGCAACTAATTATCGAAAAAATAGAAAATCCCACTTTAACAGAAGAAAAGACTCTCGATGAGTCACAATGAAACGACAAAGGTTTTGGCTCCACAGGAGTTAAAGCAATTTCCTCCACTTCTTTATCTCTGAACTTCAAACCTAAATTATCTTTGGAATCCGCTAGAATGGACATTGATGCTATCAACAAATACAAATACTATGCAAATGAAAAACTTTTCAGAAATTCAAACGGCATCATTTTTGTGCCCCCTTCCCTTCACACCGAGCTGATCTTGCTCTTTCATGATTCCCCAGTCACTGGTGAAATGGGACAGAAACAACTAATGGAGCACAACACCTAATATAGGCATTGGGTGACTTTGGTGACGGTGTGGACAGTACGATTGCGAGTGTCCAACCAAATGTGGACTAAGACGTGATATTCAGCAACAAGGAAGTTAACGGTGCTGAGGTATAGCATAAAACAGGGTATGACGAGGAGTGTGCAATAACGTGCACAAAGCCGGCAATTGCAGAGTATAGAAAGGAATACAGAAGAGTGGTAGTCAAGAGAACAGGCCCCTAAGTAGGAGAGTATTCAAGTGAATAGGACTGGGGAATGGACGACGAGGGGAGAGGGCTTATATATGTAAGTATGGGGAGTTTAGGGTAGGTCATCCGAGTCCTAATCGATTGAGGGCTAGTGTGGGAATAGAGAACATGAGGAAAAAGGTGAGGAAACCATGAGGACGGCAAGAAGTCAGTGTGGGAAGAAGGAAGCATCCTCATGGGAAAAGAGACAGAGATGAAAGACATGAGGTATGATGTCATGATGACATCATGGGCTAGACCTCAGGTCACGTGAGGGGTCTCACGGTCACGTGCAACAGTCACGTAACTTCGAAAACAAAAAGAAAGCATTAAGTTTAAAAATGAAGAAAAGTGAAAAACATAGTGTATAGGTCCTGAACTATAACAGCTGGACACCCAGGCCACGATCGTACTATTTCCTCCATTAAATGCTTCTACTGGTGGCCTGGCGCTGCTAAAGACATTTCTTCTTACATCAAACACTGCCAGGTGTGCTCCCTCATGAAGGGTTCATCAAAGCCACTGGCAGGAAAACTTATGCCTTTACCCGTTCCTTCCCATCCATGGGAAGACATCTCTTTTGATTTTGTCACTGGACTACCCCTTTCTGATGGTTTTGATTCTATTGGGGTAGTCGTCGACCGCTTCTCGAAGGAAATCGTTCTCTTCCCCTGTCTTAAAACAACTTCTTCTTCGGACTTAGCCATGTTATTTAGAGACCACATATGGTGTCTTCATGGACTTCCTAACACTATTCTCTCAGACAGAGGACCACAATTTGTCTTGGAGTTTACCAAGGAACTATGCAAAGTACTTGGCATTCAGCAGAAACTCTCCACGGTGTACCACCCTCAAACGGATGGTTAGACGGAAAGGGTCAACCGGGAAGTTATCGTGTACCTCCGTGCTTACGTCGCCAAAAAGCAGGAGACTTGGGCCTCATGGCTGAAAATGGTGCAATTCACGCACAACAACACTCTCACCACCGCCACGGGAACCACACCTTTTTCCGTTACGCGAAACTACTCTCCATGCATGGGAACGGAGCCCACAAACTCCACTATGACTCCTGGGGGGTCGTTCAGTAAAACTATTGGACGCGCTCATGAAGAGATTGCTTCCACACTACAAAAAACCTACAATCAGATGTCACATGCACAAACATCCAAGTGCTCTTCTGCCCCTGATTACTTTATTGAAGATCTAGTCTGGCTCTCCACCGAACATCTCTCGCTCCTCTACCCTGCGCGTAAACTAACACAAAAATTCATTGGCCCCTACCATATCACCACCATACTCCCTAATGCCATAACCCTCGCACTCCGTTCTTCCATCTCTATTCACCCCACTATTAACATTTCTCACATAAAACCCTACAAAGCACCGCTGGACAGACAAACCATATTTAAACCAGATCCTATCACTGTGACAGAAAACCATCACAAAGAATACAAAGTAGACCGTATCGTCCAGTCAAGACTTCACCACAGGAAATTGCAATACCTCATCCACTGGAAGGGATGGGATGAGGTGGATCGCACCTGGGAACCTGCCATAAACTTAAAACATGCGCAAGACGCAATAACTGAGTTCCATTCTGCACACCCAAATGCCTCATGCCCCATCTGGGGCATCTCCGCAACACAATTCATGTCCCTCTTTCATCCATTCGGTCCCTCCTATACTGAATTCACCGATTCTCGACTAGATCTCAAATCTGGTGAATGGGGGGTAGTGTTATAGTTCAGGACCTATACGCTACGTTTTTCACTTTTTTCACTTTTGAACTTAATGTTTCCTTTATTTTTCGAAGTCACGTGACTAGCACACATGACCATGAGAATTCTCACGAGACCTGAGGTCTAGCCCATGATGTCATCATGACATCATACCTCATGTCTTTCATCTCCGTTCCTTTTCCCGTGAGGACGCTTCTCTTCTCCCACACGGACTTCTCGTCGTCCTCATGGTATCCTCATTTTGTTTCCTTCTCACACCGGCCCTCAATCGATTAGGACTCAGACGACCTACCCTAAACCTCCCATACTTACATATATAAACCCTCTCCTTTCGTCGTCTATTCCCTAGTCCTATTCACTTGAATACCCTCCTCCTTGGGGCCTGTTCATTTGCTTACCACTCTTCCTACTTTCTTCCTTACTCTGCAATTGCCGACTTCATGCACGTTATCGCACACTACTCGTTTCACCTCGTGAATGCTATATCTCGGAACCGTTCACTTCCTTGTCGCTGAATTCCATGTCCTTGTCCATGTTTGGTTGGACACTCGCAACCGCACCGTCCACACAGTCGCTGAAGTAGCCCAACGCCTAGATTAGGTGTTGTACTACATTGTTTAGTTTCATCCCGTTTCACTTGAATAGGACTGCCGCAAGGCCGAACCTGTTCGTTCCCTCTCGCCATCGCCGTTTTATGCGCTCTCGTGCTCGCGCAGACCACCTTCACTTCCAACAGCAACAAGCAGCCTTAAACCTTTACACCGCCACCCGTATCATCCGAATCTCGCCCACACCAGAGCCTCTCTGTTTCGCACCATTCCTCGGGCTTCCAGCCTATGCTGACGAGGTCGACCCCAACGACCACCCCATCAAAGCCCCTCGCAAATACTTCCCCACTCCCATTCCCTCTCACGAATCAACTCCTGCTCCCTGCTCTCCTTCCCCTTCCTTTTCCTCTCACACTGTCTCTCCTGTTCCCCCACCTCCAGCTCTACCTCGCATACGTCGTCAATGCAAACACTGTCGGCCCGAACTCAAGAATGTTCGCCCCGAAACCGGTTGATTCCCTCATCTCTTCCGCCTCCGCCCTCGCACCAGCCTTCGTTGCCCCTCTAAGTTTTTATAAGTCATGTCCGAACAAGCCACTGCTCCACCTGTCGACCCAAATGTAACATGGGCCGACATCCACAATATGATGGCCAACATGGCCGCCCTCCTCCAAGCGTCGTTGCTGTCGCAGCAGCAGATGATGCAGCAACTAGCTGAAGCTGCGGCGACGCATACTTCATCACTACCTACCAAGCTCATCGCCAACCCAGGTATGTGGGACGGCAACCGAGTGACGTTCCGCCCTTGGTGGGTGAAGATCGCCACTTGGGTCCAGTGTCAGAGTGGTCTTGATAACCGACAAGCAACCGCCGCCGTCCTCCTCCAGATGGTGGGAAAAGCTGAATCTTTTTCGAGGATCACCCTCGAAAAATATCAAAAGAAGAATTCCGTCCTGGAATGGCCGACCTGGGATGAATTGAAGAAAGAAGTCGAAAAAAATTTCAGGATCGATGTCCTGAAAGAAGAGTCATATATCCGGCTCACCAACCTTCGGCAGGGTTCGATGCCGATAGAGGTGTTTACGCAACAATTCGAACTTCTACGACAGGATGCAGACCTGTCAAAACACGATAACAACGTTCTGCACCTATACAAGGAGCGCATGGACTATAACATCTATTTCCAGTTATCAACAAGGAGCCCTGCACTTGCTGACTTGCTCGCCACCTGGCAAGAAAAGGCGATCAAGATGGGCAAGATGTTTGAAAAGATGTGGCTAGAACGAAGTAGACAGCCACAACAACAACAATACGAACCTCGTTTCACAGAGGTAGGCACGCAACCGGGCCGAGGATGGACACTCGTGTGGTCCAACCAACACAGCAGGAAACAAGGACCTGCTACAACTGCAACAAGGTCGGTCATATTTCGTGTGTGTGCAAGGAACCACGCAAACTGCGTGGCCGGCCAATCTTTGATCCGGTCACCAGTTGAACTTGTTATGCTCCGCCTTGCCCCACTCACCTCTGCAAGATACCACTTGCCCCCACTACCGCCATCACCACCGTCCCCGAGACAGCACAAGGTTCCGGAAATCCCCTGTGGATGACCGAAGAGGCCCAGGCCTACTACCTGGATATGTTCGAGTCCCAAGCCCACCAGCTCATCACAGAAGGACTCAAGGGAAAAGGTAAAGCCGAGTAGAGAGAGGTACCTACTCGGCTAAGGACCCTTCTTTTTCTTCTTCTTTCAATCGTTTTTCTGTACTTGGGGAGATGGACGGTGGGTTGGGCAACGATGACTCATCGAACAATTCGTCTTATACTAGTTACGGTACCGACTCCGAAGGAGCATCTCTTCGGAGTGCGGCACAGGAGGATAAAAAAAGTGTGCTTAATTCTCCTATTATGAACGAAAATTCTTTTTTACTTGATTCTTCCGCTAACCCTAACCTTACCCTCAGGAATACCTCTCCTGCTGGGGAGTTCAACATCAAAACTAACGTTTATTTTCAGAAAAATAACAAATGGCAAAAAACATCGGAAAAAGCGCTCCTCGACTCTGGAGCAGTCCAAACATTTGTGGACAAAAAATGGGTAACATCCCTCGGAATCCCTACAAAAAAATTATCCCTTCCTCGCTCCATCACTAATGCCGATGGGACATCTTCATCCCACGGAACAATTATGGACTATGTCTCGGTGGTATTTTCTTACCAAGGGCACTCTGAAGGAGTAGACACCTTGGTAACCAATCTCGGCACTCACCGAATTTATTTAAGCTACAATTGGTTTCAATGCCACAACCCTCTCATCGACTGGGTCGATAAAGAAATAAAGTTCTGCTGCTGCACTCGCAACTGCATCACAATTAATGCAGCAGGACTAATTAAAGAGGTCTGGAACCCATCTATTCGCTCAATCGAGAAAGGACTCACCGAAAAAGTACCCAAACAGTACCATGACTTTCTCGATGTATTCAGCAAAGAAGAATCAAAACGCATGCCAGTCTGCAAACCTTGGGACCACGCTATTGATCTTAAACCCGACTTCGTCCCAAAAAAGGGTCAGGTAATTCCACTCTCCGACACTGAATTAGAAGAAGTCCGGAACTTCTTATCCTCTGAACAAGAAAAGGGCTATATCCGCCCATCAAAATCCCCGTAAACGGCCCCCGTATTCTTTATTCCAAAGAAAACTGGTGAGAAATGTCTCGTCATGGACTACCGATATTTGAACGAGGGCACAGTTAAGAACTCATACCCTCTTCCCCTCATTTCAGCACTCGTCGACCATCTCAAAGGTGCAGACAAATTCACCTGCCTTGATCTTCGGTGGGGATACAACAATGTTCGCATCAAAGAAGGTGACGAATGGAAGGCAGCTTTCGTCACGCCCCTGGGAGCTTACGAACCTGTCGTAATGTATTTTGGGATGACTAACTCTCCTCCCACATTTCAACAGATGATGAACGATATATTTAATGACATGTACGCTGCGGTCATCGTATACCTTGACGACATGTGCATCTTCACCAAAAATAAATCCAACGAGGAACACTCCGAGGTCATAAAAGAAGTTCTGCGCTGGTTGCGCGAAAATGACCTTTATGCAAAACCTGAAAAATGCGTATTTAACACTGACAAAGTAGACTTTCTCGGTATGACGGTATCTGCTGACGGTGTCAGCATGCAAAACAATAAAGTCGATGCAATCCTCGACTGGCTCGCCCCCATGAAGCTCAAACAGCTTCAATCATTCCTCGGACTGTGTAATTATTATCGCCGCTTCATTAATAATTTTGGACAGATTGCTTGCCCCCTCAACGATCTTACAAAGAAAAATGTGCCATACGCCTAGGGGGAGGCACAACAAAATGTGTTTGACACGCTCAAAAAACAATTCACTACTGCTCCTCTCCTCGCATTCCCCAACGCTTCAAAGGAAATGCGTGTCGAGACCGACGCCAGTGACATCGCCACCGGCGCAGTCTTATCAGTCCTGGGGAAGGATGGCTCTTGGTGCCCCTGCGCTTTCCTTTCTCATTCTTTTTCGTCTGCTAAACGTAACTACCCAGTCTACGACAAGGAGTTACTAGCTATTATTCACGCCCTTGAAGAATGGCGTCATTATTTAATTGGGAAAGCTAACTTCGAGATTTGGACAGATCATAAGAATCTCAAGTACTGGAAAAAACCGCAGACACTCTCGGGTTGCCAAGCTCACTGGCACGAGCTGCTGCAGGAATTCAACTATACGTTAATTTATAAACCCGGCACCATGAATGGATGTGCCGATGCCCTCTCTTGTCGCCCCGACCATGGCGACGCCATCGATAAACTAAATGAAAACATCACTGTTTTCCCTACCACCATTCTCCGTTCCTCCTCACTATCTATTCCGGTCGAATTAACCTCCACAGACGCTCGCTTACCCTCGAAGGGCTCTCCCGACACTGTGGGCTTCGACCTGTACGCGTCTGTTGATCTTGACATCCCCGCCCACGACCAAGTTCTCATACCCACCCATGTCAAGATTCAACTCCCCTCCAGTACCTATGGCAGAATTGCACCCCGTTCGGGCCTTGCCCTCAAACATAAAATCGACGTCATGGCCGGAGTCATTGATGCCGATTATAGGGGAGAAATTGGTGTAATTCTGTTCAATCACTCCGATTCATCTTTCCACATTTCCAAATTCGACTGTATTGCACAACTAATTATCGAAAAAATAGAAAACCCAACTTTAACAGAAAAGACTCTCGACGAGTCCCAACGAAACGACAAAGGTTTTGGCTCTACAGGAGTTAAAGCAATCTCCTCCACTTCCCTATCCCCAAATTTCAAAACTAAATTATCCTTTGAATCAGCCAAAATGGACGTTGATGCCATCAACAAATACAAATACTATGCGAATGAAAAACATTTCAGAAATTCGAACAGGATTATTTTTATCCCCCCTTCCCTTCGCACCAAGTTGATCTCACTATTCCACGATTCTCCTGTCGCGGGCCACCCAGGCTGCGACCATACTATTTCTTCCATCAAACATTTCTATTGGTGGCCAGGCGCTGCCAAAGATATTTCTTCCTACATCAAACACTGCCAGGTGTGCTCCCTCATGAAGGGATCGTCAAAGCCACCGGCAGGAAAACTTATGCCATTACCCATTCCTTCCCATCCATGGGAAGATATTTCATTTGACTTCGTCACAGGACTACCCCCTTCTAATGGTTTTGATTCTATTGGGGTAGTCGTTGATCGTTTTTCTAAAGAAATTGTTCTCTTTCCATGCCTTAAAACCACTTCTTCATCGGACTTAGCTATGCTATTTAGAGACCACGTATGGTGTCTCCACGGACTCCCTAACACTATTCTCTTGGACAGAGGACCACAATTTGTCTTGGAGTTCACCAAAGAACTTTGCAAAGTTCTAGGCATCCAGCAGAAACTCTCCACGGCATACTACCCTCAAATGGACAGTCAGACGGAATGGGTCAATCAAGAAGTTATCGCGTATCTCCAAGCTTACGTCGCCAAGAAACAGGAGACATGGGCTTCGTGGCTAAAAATGACACAATTCGTGCACAACAATATCCTCACCACGGCCACGGGGACTACACCCTTTTCAGTCACGCGAAACTACTCTCCACGCATGGGTACGGAGCCCACAAACTCCACTACAACTCCTGGGGGGTCGTTCGGTAAAATCATTGGACGTAATCACGAAGAGATCGCTTCTACATTACAAAAAACCTGCGATCGGATGTCGCACGCACAAACATCCAAGCGATCTTCCACCCCTGAATATTCTATCGGAGACCTAGTCTGGCTCTCCACCGAACATCTCTCCCTCCCCTATCCCGCGCGTAAATTAACACAAAAATTCATTGGCCCCTATCGTATTACCGCCGTTCTTCCTAATGCTGTCACCCTCACCCTCCCTTCCTCCGTATCCATTCATCTCACCGTTAATATTTCCTGTGTTAAACCATACAAAGCCCCGCTGGACAGACAAAATGTATTTAAACCAGACCCTATCACTGTGACCGAAGATCATCATGAAGAATACAAAGTCAATCGTATCATCCAGTCATGGCTTCACCGCGGCAAATTACAATATCTCATCCACTGGAAGGGATGGGACGAGGTAGATCGCACCTGGGAACCCGCCGTTAACTTAAAACACGTGCAAGACGCAATCGCCGAGTTTCATACTTCTCACCCCAACACCCCATGCCCCATTCTGGGTATCTCCGAGACTGAATTCGCTTCTCTCTTTCGCCCCTTTGGTCCTTCCTATACCGAATTCACCAATTCTCGACTGGATCTCGAATCTGGTGAATGGGGGGTAGTGTTATAGTTCAGGACCTATACGCTATGTTTTTCACTTTCTTCACTTTTGAACTTAACATTTCCTTTATTTTTCGGAGTCACGTGACTAGCACACGTGACCGTGAGAATTCTCACAAGACCTGAGGTCTAGCCCATGATGTCATCATGACATCATACCTCATGTCTTTCATCTCTGTTCCTTTTCCCATGAGGACGCTTCTCTTCTCCCACACGGACTTCTCGTCGTCCTCATGGTATCCTCATTTCGTTTCCTTCTCACACTGGCCCTCAATCGATTAGGACTCAGACGACCTACCCTAAACCTCCCATACTTACATATATAAACCCTCTCCTTTCGTCATCTATTCCCCAGTCCTATTCACTTGAATACCCTCCTCCTTGGGGCCTGTTCATTTGCTTACCACTCTTTATACTTTCTTCCTTACTCTGCAATTGCCGACTTCGTGCACGTTATCGCACGCTACTCGTTTCACCTTGTGAATGCTATATCTCGGAACTGTTCACTTCCTCGTCGCTGAATTCCACATCCTTGTCCACATTTGGTTGGACACTCGCAACCGCACCGTCCACACAGTCGCTGAAGTAGCCCAACGCCTAGATTAGGTGTTGTACTACATTGTTTAGTTTCATCCCATTTCATATATGCTACATTTTCAACTTTTCTTCACTCTTGGACTTAAAAGCTTTCATTCCATTTTCGAAGTCATGTGACCATGAGACCTCTCATGTGACCTGAGGCCTAGCCCATGACATCATGCCTCATGTCTTTCATCTCCGTCTCCTTTTCCATGAGGATATTTCTTTTTTCCCACACAAACTTCTTGCCATCCTCATGGTTACCTTGTGTTATACTCATGTTTCTATTTTCACACCAGCCCCCAATCAATTAGGACTCAGGCGACCTACCCTAAATACCTCATACTTACACATATAAACCCTCTCCCTTCGTCGTCTCCTCCTCAGTCCTATTCACTTGAATACTCTCCTACTTAGGGGCCTGTTCACTTGTTTACCACTCTTCTCTTTACTCCAATTCAATCACTCTGCATTTGCCATCTTCATGCACGTTATCGCATGCTCGTCGTCTTGTGCCAAGTACATGATTTACTTGGGCACCGTTAACTTGCTTGTCCTCGAATACCATGTCCTCATTCACGTCTGGTTAGACGTTTGCACTCGTACCATTCACACCATTGCCGAAATCACCTGACGCCTAGATTAGGTGTCATCCATCTTAGTTGTTTTTGTCGTTCACTCCGTTTCACTTGAATAGGACTGCTGCAAGGCCGAACCTGTTCATTCCCCCTTGCCTTTGTCATTTCATGTGCTCTCATGCTCGTGCTGACCACCTCACTTTCCAACAACAACAAGCCGCTATTAACTTCTATGCCACCACCTGCATCATCTGCCTATCGCCCGCACCAGAGCTGCCTCGCCTTTTCACTCCTAACTTTGCCCACTACTTGGGTGAACTCCCACCTACCTACAACGAGGTCAACCCTAACGACCACCCCATTGAACAACCCAGAGAATATTTCCCCGCTCCCATCCTATCTCGTGAAGTCACTCCCATTCCTCATTCTCCTTCCCCTTCCTTCTCATCTCATGCCGTCTCTCCTGTTCCTGCACCTCCAGCTCTACCCTGCACATGTCATCAGCACAAACTCCGTCATCAGGAACCAAAAAACATCTGCCCCAAAACTGAACATTTTGCCGCATTTTACAAACTTCATCCCAAATCAGTTCTCCGACACCCTTCCAAATTCCTATTAACAATGTCTGAACAAGCTGCTGCTCCACCTGCCCCATCCATAGATCCCAACGTTACATGGACCAACATCCGTAACACAATGGCCAACATGGCTGCCTTACTCCAAGCATCGTTACTTTCACAGCAGCAGATGGCGCAACAACTAGCAACAACTACGACACATTCCGTGTCACTGCCAACCAAGCTTATCACCGACCCTGGCATGTGGGACAGCAACCAGGTCACCTTCCGCCCCTGGTGGGTGAAGATAGCAACCTGGGTCCAATGTCAAGGTGGTCTTGATGACCATCAGCAAACTGCCGCCGTCCTTCTTCGGATGAGAAGGCCGAGTCTTTTGTGAGGATTACCCTCGAAAAATACCAGAAAAGTAACTCTACCCTTGAATGGCCAACATGGGAAGAGTGAAAAAAGGAAGTAGAAGACCACTTCTGTATTGACGTGCTAAAAGAAGAGTCTTACATTCGGCTTACCAACCTCTGGCAGGACTCAATGCTGATCAAGGTATTTACCCAACAGTTCGAGCTTCTGCAACAAGATGCGGATCTGTCACACCATGATCACAATGTTCTCTGCCTATACAAGGAATGGATGGACTATAACATCTATTTTCAACTATCGACGCACAGCCCTGCCCCGGCTGACTCGCTTGAAACATGGCAAGAGAAGGCCATCGAAATGGGCAAAATGTTCAAGAAGATGCGACTGGAACAAAGCAAACAGCTGCAGCAACAACAATTCAAGCCCTGCTTCACAGAAGTGGGTATGCAACCAGGCCGAGGCGCACCCATGGCAATAAGGTTGGTCACCTATCGTGCGCATGCAAAGAACCCTGCAAACCGTGTGGCCGACCGATCTTCGACCCGGTCACCGGCTGCACTTGGTATGCCCCGCCTCGCCCTGCTCCTCTCCGCGAGATTCTGCTCACACCCACTACTGCCATCACCGCTGTCCCCAAAACAGCACAAGGTTCCAGAAATCCCCCGTGGATGACCGAAGAGGCCCAGGCCTATTACCTGGACATGTTTGAGTCCCGGGCTTGCTAGCTTGCTGCTGAGGGACTGAAGGGAAAAGGCAAAGCCAAGTAGAGAGAGGTACCTACTCGGCAACAGACCTTAAATTCTCATCTTCTTCTTCTCCTTCTCATAATTGTTTTGCTGTGCTAGGGGAGGTGGACGGTTTGTTAGGCAATGTTGACTTATTGAACAATTCATTTTGTAATAGTTACGATACTGACTCCGAAGGAGCATCTCTTCGGAGCGCAGCACCAGAGGTTAAAGATAGTGTGCTTAATTCTCTGGTTATAGACCAAATTTCTTTCTTACCTGATTCTCCCACTAACCCTAACCTTACCCTCAGGAATACCTCTCCTGCAGGGGAATTTGACATTGATACTGACATTTACTTCCAGAAAAACAATAAATGGCAAAAAATAACGGAAAAAGCACTCCTCGATTCGGGAGCAGTCCAAACGTTCGTGGACAAGAAATGAGTAACGTCTCTTGGCATTCCCACAAAAACATTATCCTATCCTCATTCTATTACTAATGCCGATGGAACCTCTTCTTCCCATGGCACTATCATGGATTACGTTTCTGTCATATTCTCTTACCAAGGTCACTCTGAAGGAGTTGATGCCTTGGTAACCAATTTAGGAACTCATCGTATTTATTTAGGCTACAACTGGTTCCAACGCCACAACCCACTCATTGACTGGGTTGATAAAGAAATAAAATTCTATTGCTGCACACGTAACTGGGTCACGATCAACACAGCCGGATTAATCAAAGAGGTCTGGAACCCAGCCATTCGTTCTATCAAGGAAGGACTCACCGAAAAAGTACCATGACAGTACCATGAATTCCTCAACGTTTTCAGCAAAGAGGAATCTAAATGCATGCCCGTACGAAAACCTTGGGACCATGCTATTGACCTCAAACCCAACTTTGTACCAAAAAAGGGTCGGGTAATTCCTCTCTCCGATGCAGAATTGGAAGAAGTCCAGAACTTCATCAACTCTGAACAAGAAAAGGGCTATATCCACCCATCAAAATCACCACAAACAGCTCCAGTATTCTTTATTCCCAAGAAAACCGGCAAGAAGCGACTCGTCATGGACTACCGCTATTTAAATGAGGGTACAGTAAAAAACTCATACCCTCTTCCTCTTATCTCAGCACTAGTCGATCACCTCAAAGAAGTGAACAAGTTCACCTGCCTCAACCTTAGGTGGGGATACAACAATGTTCGCATCAAGGAAGGCGATGAATGGAAGGCCACATTCGTTATGCCCCTGGGGGCTTATGAACCGGTTGTAATGTATTTCGGGATGACTAACTCCCCTCCCACCTTTCAACAGATGATGAATGACATCTTTAACGACATGTACGCCGTAGTCATTGTATATCTGTAATGGAGTGGAATGGCAAACGAGGCAGCTCCATCCGCCTTGCAGGAAGGTTCCTGCTGGCAGTGACGACGAGTGGCATCTAGCCAATAGATAAGGCCAACGAGGAGGGGAAGGGTTCGACGACGAATGCCTTTCGTAACGGGATGGCATAACCCGGCAAAGAGTATGGGAGAGCACCCACTTGGTATCTTAGGCAGTTCAGACGTAGGGAACCGGGCAAGATACAAGTGAATAGAACTAAGGAATATACAGGGAGGGTCTGCGGTATATATATGTAAGGGTACGGTTTAGGGGAGGCTCCCTGTATGTGTGAGGGCCGGTCTAAAGTAGATGACTA
>JBBPLC010000431.1:0-22028 GCA_038089535.1 Hemileccinum rubropunctum | reverse complement strand
CCGCCCATAATAGAATGGAGGAACCGTCACTTTGGTTAGAACAGAGAAAGATAAATAAACAAACCTATGCTTAAATTCCTCATTCAAATTGTGGAAGGTAGAGAACTACGAAGGGTCGGTCGGACAAGTGAATAAGCCTCGAACAAACTGGGATAAAATGAAAATGCAATACAGTATTATTTGTCAGTTTGTATGCAATATGCGGTACTCGGTAGAAATTTACCCAATATCATGATACTGGAACTGAAACTGAAACTGATACTATGGCTTGCGCATATGAGGAATGAGCATTATTATAGTGAAGAATTGACACTAAGATACTAGTATGAGAACGATGCGAAATGCCGATTGAGTGTGAAGTTGATGAGTATGCGTGAACTTGAAATTCGGCTGGTCATTATTGTCGTGATGCACCGTGCGTAAAGGTTATTCCTTGACGCCATTAGTTTCCCTGAAGGGCCAGCTGGCGCAGCCGATTACACACCATGCCTGCTGGCAGCGCCAGCGAGGGTCAGCCATTCATCGACCAGTCGTTGACCCACGGTGGGCTCCACCTCTGTACCATCCCGCGCCACCTTGATTTCTCGACCATGATTCCATGGGTTTCGCAAGTGTCGTGTTCGGTGGAATGGAACACGCTCGGTTCGCAACCATTCAATTTGAAACGTTTCACCCCAACTTGCCCCACCCTGCTGAACCGCTGAACGGCCGGGCAGCGTTTCAGATTGCGTAGCTGTCGATGGTGGCTGTAATTCCTCTTCAACGTTGCTTTCTCCGTGCTCTTTCTCCACGACAGGCTGTAGGTGCGTTCCGGGACTACCCGCATCATCTACACCACCACTGCTGCTTCTCAGGCTTTCTCCTGGCCTCACTGCAAGACGCCTCTTTGACTCGGGTCGCATAACTGAAGATGGGCCAGAGTCTTGGAACGCTTGGGGGGTGGGGCCACCCACTTCAGGATAGCTAAAGTTTGATCGCAAAAGGAGATCTTGTCGAAGAGGGTCTCTGGAAGCGCGATGAAGCGCAGGTGGAGCAGACCTGACTTGGTGGCAAATAGCTGCAGTCTCACGATCTTCCGTTTCGTCTGAGGAAGTCGCATCCGCCACAGGAGACTCGGAGATGAGAGTATCTGTTATATGGGAAGGACTTTCGCGCCGTTCCAGTGTGTCGTGAGCACTTAAGGGACTAGACGAGGGCGATGACGTGCGAGGCGATGTGTCTATGCGCGAAGCCCATGAAATAATACTGTATGCGCTACGAAGCATACCACTCGCCATCCTGTGGTTTGGGGAATCAGCGCGCATACGACCAAGACCGTGGACAAACGAACCGTGCATATCCATAGAACTCGCCACTCTTATTCACACTGAATATCAGCAATACCTCCTTACTCGTGCGGAAAGCTTGATCTAGTATTACCTCATTGTGCTTCTGGGTTGCCCATATGCCGCGTTGAACGCTAAGGTCCAAGTCATACTGTAATCATCGAGTCAATACGCTACTTACGGAGGTAACATATTAAGCCCACCTGGGTCAGCGACTTGAGAATAAAGAAACGCTTAGGAAAATGACGAATCAGAAAACTCGAGGTTGTTGAAGCATACGAGCTGGACGATTGGGTTGGACCCTCGGAGCTTACACCCTCCACAGTCTCCGACTTCAAGCTTTCTTCGTCCCTCGAAGGTGGTGGGGCTGGTGGTAGGTGGCTTATCTTGACACTTTTCCGACGGCCCTTTGACAGGGTAGTCCTTCTCTCTGCCGGCTCGCTATCCTTCTGCTTTAAATTCCTGACGTGTCGTGTATGCACGCCGACACCACGTTGAGCACCAACACCGGCCCGTAGATCGTCCTCTTTCCGGTGCGCTCTGCAAACTAGTCGTGGACACCGGCGATCGTCAGGTCTTAATTTACGTCCATTGAATTGAGCGATCGCGCGATTCAGTTGTTGCTCAGAGCCATAGTTCACAAAGGCGCAGTTGGAACGTGAGATGAGGAAGACGGACACCACTCCAGGGTCCTCGACTCGGCCACTATCTTTCGAACCTGAAGACACAACGGCAGAGTACTTGAAAAATTGCCAAAGTTCATCATGACCGGCGTCACTCGGCACATTGCCTACCCACATTACCCACCCCGATCGAGTAGGCGGTGGATTCGGGTGATACTGACGGCGGGCAACTGGACGGTCATGTGCGCAGGAGGTGTGAGCTGCCAAGCTGGTGCTTGCCTCAGGTGTGTCGATCTTTGATGGTTCTTGCGAGGATTCTTGTTCTGGCGAATCGACGATGGGAGGTGAAATGGTGTCCCGTGATGTGGCGAGCATGACTGGCCTGCTGCCAGAAGCCAGACTAGGAGAGGGTAAATGCTCCACGTCTGTTGGCTGCACCCTGAGTGTGTGAAAATATCTGCGTGGGAGATGAGCCCGTGGGAGGGAATAACTGACGGGATGATGTCGCTGGGCGTGCATAGAAAACGTATCTGCAGATGAGCCCGGACGACCGTAATGCGACTGATGCACCCTACGCTGGTGCAGCTGCGGTAACCCAGAATGACCACTTGAGCTATAGGGGGGTGGCGGATACAACATTCCAGGCACGCTAGTTGTGGACTGGTGCGTAGGTAGAGAGTGGCGCTGAACTTGCTGATAAGATGGATGGCTACCTTGCACACGGGCCTCATGTAGGAAGTACGGTGGTGGCGGCTGTGGAGGAAGAGGATAAAATTGAGTCGGCGGATATGGACTGTCTAGTAGATGATATGTGTGGTACGCGGGTGGCTGTGATGACTGGTTCTGAAATGGGCGATGGCGTGACGTACTGTCCGGGAAAACTATTATAGCGGGTATACAGAGGCCTAGGTGCAAACTGTGCAGGTGATGGCTGAGCGGAAAAGGTAGGTTGTGTTCGGCTTGGGATAGATGCAGGTTGATTTGAGTAGCCCGAGGTCATCTGGGGTTCCAGTGCGCGAGTCGTGGGATGAGACTGGGCACCTACAGCGCCAGGGATGAAGAAAGATGGTGTAGTTTGTGACTGTAGTGATGATGTACCTCGAGGAGGCAGATGAGAAGTCCAGGTATGCAACCCCGAGGATGGAGGAAACCCTGTGAATCCGGGTGGATTGGATTGGCTAATGTCACGAGCCATCGAGGACGAAAAAGTAGGAAAGAAGTTGCCATGTGAAGAAGAAGCATTGAATTGGGCATGGAAACCTGTCGAAAAGCGATATGATCAGTCGACAAATGTAACACGGGAAAGTGCATAGCGGAAAAGCAAGAAGCGGTGCACTATGGAAGGGTTCAGCCGCCGGAGAAGAAAAAATCATGCGAGTGCCATTAGTTTCGCAAAGTGCTGCCATGGTACTACCGGTGGGATGAACCCGAAACAGAGTGCCACTGGCGGTGGACTTTTGAGGTTATGACCACGGGTCGGAAAGGGGACGGATAACGTTTTGCACAATAAAAAGGTTGCTCAGTGGAGAAGAACTGAAAGAATAGAGAAAAGTCGAATGTGGACGAGGAACGGGAAATAACCCGATCCCAACCAAACAGGCATGGATCCCAACGGAGACTGCAACTTGACCATTACTACCACACAAACGACACATACCGTGTTCAGCAGCTTCTCCCTGGGCCTGACGTGCCGGAGCGCTGGCGCCAACGGAACGGCTGACGAAGGAAGATGAAGGACTACTGTGTTCGTGTGCATGGTCCTCAGTACTCATGGTTCGCCGCGATTAGGGGACGAAGGTGCCTAGTAGGAGAGTCCAAATCCCGCGAGGAAAATAGATTAGAGAAGGCAAGCCTCGATGTCGATACGAGCGACGATGAAGGTGCGTGTCGAGGAGGAACTTGCAATTGAAGACAACGACTCGACGGCGCACTCCCATGGGTGGAGCTCTGGAGTATGACATCACTTTTTCCGACTGCTCTCCACCGTGACAAAGTTCCTGCATCTAGAGATCGATCAAATAAAGTCTTACTAACCGTCGACCTTGCCAGAGTCAACTCAGTACTTGAGAGTCGAGACCATGGCCCGGGCAGCGGCATGCCATACACAAGCAACATGTCAGATTGACATGCCAAGACATTCAAAAATATTCAATTACCCACTACTAGCAAGGCACTCTTTGACACTTTGACGATACACCCCCCTTCCAATCGTAAGTTATTGCATATGTGCTCGTCAGAGCTGGCAGCCTTGCTAATCCACCAGGCCCAGAAAATTGAGGTCGCAACATGAATCCCAAATTTCACTCAATACTTTTTTTCCGTGGAAGTAGGAAGCGCTGGGTGAGAAAATCAGGTTGTTCATTCGTTATGAATGTTCTCATTCACAGAATACCCACCAGGTGGAGTGGGGACTAGTGGGGGCTCGGTAAGATATGACGGCATCGCAAATTTCCGATGAGTCGGTGACCTACCTCAACAAGCCTGCGAGTCCTGTCACGCAATGTCAAGTTTCAGCGGACCTTCTTCCCAAATATCCCATCGGGTACCAGTGAATGGTCTCCGTAGCCATGGTGAATAGAATAACCCGTCTCCAGGAATAATTCCTTTTTCTTCCCCTCCGTATCTCCTTCGCCTTTGATTTCTTGTTGTCCCCTTCATCCCAGGTGTGCTTTTCGTCGTTGGTGAAGGCAGACGACGACACCTACGCTCATTTCGCCCTTTCACTCGTTTTCGACACCCTGACTGCAGTGCTTGCTGCACAAATCCGCAAGTCACCCTGGCTACATTGAGGCTGTACTATCCTTCCCAACATGCGGAGATCTCCTCTAAAACACCGTGTTTTGCTACGCTCTCTCCCTGAACTTGACGCACGCGATCCTTCACTCATCAACGTCCCTCTCCCTGTCAATTCCATCCCCGTTGTTGGCCCACTTGTGAGCCCTCTCGTCGGGAATGGGAACGGCGATGGAAATGGGAATGGGGGCGGCAACGGAAATGGGGGCGGCAATGGGAATGGGAACGGTAATGGGAACGGTGGTGGCACACAACCTTCTACCCCTCCTAATCCTCAACCGATTCCAATTTCTACCGCCGGCAGTGGGGGTGGTAGCGGCAATGGTGGAGGAAGCATTCCAACACCTACCGACACATCTCCAAGCGGTGGGGGAATTGCGGTCCCACCAGTATCCATCGTTCCAAGTCCAACTTCCCCTCCAGGAGAGCCGTTTGGCTCATCTAGCGCACAAAACCCAACAGGCGGTAGTAGCACGGTCATATCTTCGAGTTCAGGCGGTAGCGGGAATTACCTGGCTACCAGTGGTGGCAAAACTGTGTCAGTCAATGTTGGCACAGCTTCTGCCGCTCTTAGCAACTCTCCTACTGCGCTGGCAACAGGCATTTCGCCGCCTTCACCGTCGTCGTCGGGCTCTGGCTCTGACACCGTTGGTACAGGTGTTCCATCGCCAACTATCCCGACAGCCGCAACCACTTCGACCGACAAGGAGTTGTCTGGGGCTGCGATCGCGGGAATTACAATCGTGTGTTTGTTTTTCTTGCTCGCACTCGTCCTGCTGGTTGTTCGGCGCCGCTCAATTTCGCGTCGTGTGGAGCTTCGCAGGCAATGGTGGTTCGGCCGCCCTGCTTCTGATGGAAGATTTTCCCCCGTCAACCCCCGCAGTCCCGTTGGATCGGATGGGGAACCAGCCAGCAGACTGAGTGCCCGCAGTAGCTTTGCGACCAACTTTGACCAAGGGTTAATGTTCCGCGTGGATTCCCCTTCGAGATTTTCTCTAGCTGTTGCCCCCGACCTTCCCCCTATGGCCGAAGTTCGCGAGCGTAACTCCGTTTTAATCCCTAGTGGGGCCGCAGCGGCGCGCAGGGAGTCTCTCAACAGCATGCTGAGCAGTAGTAGCGACTCAGATGCACAGTACCCAGCCTTTTCAACGGGTCATAACTCCACAGCTATGTCTGTCCGTCCATTTTCTCCCTCGGAGTCCTTTGCCTTCCCCAAACCGCCTGCACCATCATCGTCCACGATGGACACTTTCTACGTATACGGGACTCAGGCACCGGCGTCTTCCCAATCTTCTGTGGCCACTCTTGTCCATCTCAGCCCACCTCCCCTTGCCTTTATGGCTGACCTTCCTCCGGCGTCAGCCAAGACACCTTCTCTCTACCCTCATTCATTGATGCCCGGTGTAACACCCTCGCCATTCGTCGATACAGCTGTTGCTTCCATCGATCCCTTCTCTGATCCCGTGAAACCCGAATTTGCGGATGTCGAGGTCATTCGCCGCCCATTTGCACCCTCGTTGGATGACGAATTGGAAGTTCATCCCTGTGACCGTGTGCGCCTTCTTCAAATCTTCGATGATGGCTGGGCGTTCGTCGAGAAATTGCCAGGTTCTGAGGAGGCGCGTCAGGAGCGAGGCCTAATTCCCGTCGACTGCTTACGGAAGGCTGATCAGACGCTTCCAACCTTCCTGGCCCAAAAGCGGGTGAACAGCTATGGGTCTGTGGACCAGCTGGTAGGCAATGCGCTATAGGACTCAAGAGAGGTACAAAATCTTGAAGTGAGTTTCCGCGGTTGGCATTTACCGACGCAACACTAAACTCACGTCGCTCGCACAGGTAGAAGACAACTTTACACGCTACTCAATTAATCCTTCTTTCACAACGCGTTTTAGAACGGACTTGACGATGCTTCTATGCCCGAGTCGAGTCTCGCCATTTTTCTCAGGTGAACATTTTGCATATACTGTTTCTGTCTGCAATCATAAAGGTTCAGAATTGCATGTCGATACCATTTGTTCTGTCTATTCTTCCCTCTCTTTTTGTGTTGTTCTTTATCCTTTGCTCATTTCGACGTCTCTGTCCCTGTGTCATAGATTCCGCTCAGCTCCTTTCGATGTTTGGTCTGAATAAGCTTCCGTTGGTCAAGGACGACCCCGCTTTTATTCGCGGGTTTACTCTTTTGTTCTCTCGTGTTGTAATCGTCACTGTTAGTGCTATGCTCCCGTTCACATCTTTACCTTCTCTCGTAGGTTTGCTGGCGGACCGCGCTCCGAAGGGGGAACCGCATTGGAATACATCGGACCACACATGTACTAATGCGTCACGTACTGGCTCAAAGTATATACACACGACTGTCTGTTGGTCGTGATGGTCACGGATTTTCCTCGTACGTTGTGTTGCGACTCGACCTATCATCTCCTCGGTATTACGATCCCATCATGCCTTGTTGTTCTATTTGACCACATCGGTTGAAGATCGACCCACGGCGCAGCACTTCCACATGCGCATCAATGATCCATTAATTATTTAACTCTCACACTGCACCACACGACCGCGGCTTTGTCAAATTGTGCCACGCTGTCGCCATGAAAAGATGAACCCAAGCTGACGATCAATAAACTTAGAGTTACGACATACGAAATACACGAATCGAGTTCCCAGTCCACGGCGAAGGGAGGTATCCTTCAACGCATGGTTATTTCAGACGCCTTGGGTCTTCCGACTCGGAGTGACTTGCTCCGGCGTCCCACAAGGTATGCGTGCAGCAGATGGCACACAATCATGCAAGGGCTGTTGATCAGTAGAACCGGCCCCTCGACAAGGTGGGATGTTGCGAATGGCTAAGGGGAGTCAACGTATATCGATTCATCAGGGTCGCTATCGCCGCACCTTTCCGTCTAGACCGAAACACAAACTTGGGCTGAGAGGTACACGCTGGAAGTTATGTCCTGACTGCTCGCCCATTACCTCCTTTCCGTCCACTCTGACAATGAATTTGCTTGTCAGGATAACTGACGAAATTCGGTAGACACCGGCAACGGCCTATCTGATCACCAGGTTCCTTACTTTGATTCATTTCTGATATTTCTAATAACATGTTGACTTGACGGGGCACCCACCCACGCTACGTTGATGGGTTCCCGTTCCTTATTTTATTTTCGACGGTGGCAAGCACTGCCCTGCCTGGCGAGCTCGGCTTCACGGAGTGGGACCAACTCAAATAACATGTATCATGATCCGCAGCAGCACCGAAACACGCGATGAGATCCAGACCTCACCACAGTCACCTACGTCGCGTACCGCTACCGATAGTGCGTTGCACACTTCCTCCATCCATATCTCTTGACATAGCACTAACCCTCGTTCAGTACGTCGTCCGCGAACACCACGCTCGCAGCGATGGCATCACACCCCAATGTGAAACCGAACGTTGTGCCAATGTCGCTCCCACATCATCCACGCCGACCGCGTGTACAAAGCTCCCGCAGATGCAAGATTCATCGCGGGACGAGCGTACCATATTCTGTGCGATCCCATATAGTGGCGTAGTAGCCATTGTCGCTCCTCTGGAATGTTTGTCAAGTCCAGCTAATACGGTATCGTTAGTAACATGGAAGATAAACACGAGAAGCAAAAGGCAAGACGTGGACATACACAAGAAAGCGGAGCTGTTGGTGTGTGATCAAGAGACGCATCGGCACGCGCACATCTCGCCATCTCTGCACAGGCGTTGTTTCCTCCTCGCCATCAGCAATATTCTGCACAGGTACTACCTTCTTTACCGGTCTACACTCTCAATCGGTTCCTCCATCCGCGTCATAAGGAACAACGGAGCTCACGCAGTCTTCTTCAAAAGATTCATCGTTGACAGAGGCATCATATTGTCATCGTCATCGCCAGAGCCTGTCAAAACCCCCGCCGACTGACGCGTCAGCCGTTTACCTCAGGTCCTCAGTACGGGATCAAAGCAAGAAACAAAGTGACACAAACTTGCACTGCTTCGCATTTCTCTTTCCCTCGAGCTTTGATTGCATTCGACATCCCAGATCTGACGCTGGTATCCTGGCATTTTACTGCTCACCGTGCCCATTCCTCTCTAAAGTTGGACAGCTTGCCAGCGTATTTCTTGCTACCATAACGATGCGTGCAGATATGTCTGGATTCGGCCCGGGCCTAGCTCGCAGACATGGGTGTCAAGTAGGAATCTAGAAAGGGACGACGAGAACGTCGTGAGAATCGTTAATCTCCTCGGCCAATTGTTCTGCCGTATGTCGTTATGCACATTCCCGGCACAATTTAAAATAAGCAAACAAACAACTTGAGCTGACGTGGCTTTTTGACCGTGATGCAGTCCACCTACCTTGATGCCTTGCAATCGCCAACAATCATTCCACTACATCGCTTGCCTGCTCTGGACTCGGAGGCCAGAAATACTGAAAATCAATCATCAGAAACCGACAAAACGGTGCCGCTCCTTGTTCGAGTTGTCCGAGTCGAGCACAGATATTCTCCCGTGAGGCTGATCCGAAGCTCACCTAGAGGGACCCCCCTTGACCATCAAGTTGGCCGCCGGCAAACGCAGTAATCATTAGCAAGGAAATGATCTTGCCGTTTAAGGTGGGTGCGCTGCATCCGCAATCAAGCGACGGATCTGTTTCAAAACACTGTTTAGGAAACGGATGATCAATAATCCTCCACAGATCATGACGGACTCTGTTACACAAAATTAAAGGATGCAGAATATTTGCCCACCCTTCATAACTATAACAAAGAGCTCAGTCGAACATCGTCGTTTCAATAGCATGACTTTGACCTCAGTTTCGAGAAGAGTACTTCCTTCGTCATCGATGGTTCAAGTGAGTTTCTCTCACATGACGTGAAATAACGCCATGTATCCTAAGATGTTCGGGCACGTTATGATATGCGATTCGAGCACCACATAGCATCTCGATTCCATACTCGGGGTTAAACACTACCCATTAGCAACGTTCCGTCGCCGAGGACAAATTCTTGATCTGGGCAGTGTTCGTAGGTAAATGGAAATGTGCTTGGTCTAGTTGCGCGTTTTCTAGTGTCCTCATGTCCTGTCGTACATGCCCGATAGATAGTTGGAATGAATGGGTGTGGTGCACACCGCTTACTGTGACATTTTTCGGATCCGTTTCAGCCGGCCAATCATCAACGGGCGTGACCTCACCCTGCGGAAACTTGAAATTAGACAACGAGATACACAACCACACAACAAAATCGTAACAGTACCAAAGGTGTCCCACATAGCCTGTGTATTACACGTTGAAGTGCAGATTGGAAGGATGTCCCGGGAAACATGTAGATGGGAGGTATATACGCATTGCATCAGTAAATTCACAGTGCTTAAACTGTGTGAATTTACTGATGTGGCGAACTGTGAAGCTGTAAAGTTTTGTATCATCTACCAATGACATATGTACATGTTGAGTAAGTGCGATGAGATGTAAGAAAATCTTGCTTGCATCCTCAAGCTCGAGAACCTCTTCCGTGAAGTTCATATGGAGCCACCCTGTGGAGGACACAATTCGCAAGTGGGTGGTGGGAATATGACAATGACAATAAGAAGTATAAAGTGAGTGGGCACTGATACAGGGATGCCCAGTGCCAAAGCTTATAAATCACCGTCATGTCAGCGCGAGAGGTGATGAAGCGGTGGATAGGGATCCCAGGGGAGTCCAGCGCGCAGTTCGGCCAGGACGACGTGTGTCCGAATGGTGGCTATGTAATCAATCGGATACCATTGGTTGATGAGCGGTAAGGAAACAAACTGGCATGCAAGAACGATTGCGACGGATCCACGGGACGCTTTCAAGGGCAGAACTGTTGCTACAATCAGAACCTACTGCCCGGGCCGAATTTGGAACCCATGTGGCTGTACGTCGGAAGCACGCATTGAGGACGGACATCGACATTGTTCGATTATCTTCCAATCGTGGCTAAGTTAGAGTTGTGCGCCGAGGGACGGCAATAGGATTTCTGGAGGTAGAGAAGGTCACAAAGTGGTCAGGCAGTGGGTAATAGTTGAATACAACGTACATTATTTCAGAGTTTCCCGCTTTTCAGCTTCAGGAGTCCAAGTACGAAATGGTACTGAGTATCGCGCCGTTTCCAGCCGTGAGACGACGGATTCTGTTACATTCGAATGCGTCAGGCTGCTGTCAGAGGGTCATAGCCGTGAGTAAATTGAATAAACATATTCTGACGGAACAGTCGGATCCGTGAGGTTAGATGGCGATACGGGCCAATTCGTGTGTGTCCCGGATGGATGTTCTAGTAAGACCTCGATCACCGACGTACGTGGCTGTACCCCTACGAAGCACAGCCGCAAGTCGGATTCGTTTAGTACCCAGTTGATCCATTAGAAGGTTGGAAGGCCCGGCGATCACACTCGTCCTGATAGACTACATGGTCCGCATCTTTCCCTCTCCATAGACTGTTTAACGTTTAACCACCGCGCCTCACTGGGCCACCTGGCTTCCCCGCCACCTCGTCGCACTACGGCCACAGCATGCTTCTGCAGGGGACTGGACACGCGGTGCGCTTGCCAGACACCCCCGCCTAGTTCATCCATGGAAACCACAGATTTGATGAGAATCAAAAAAGCACGGACCACTACTCTGCGCGGCACAACCCCACCGCCCCAACCCACCCAGCTCGCAAACGGCGCACCCAATCCCATCCACCCTCATCGGCAGGTGACGAACCCATTCGTAGCTACGCAGCCACTCCAGATCTCAACGGCACACCGGCAATGGTCGTCTCCACTTTTCTCCTTTTTTTTTCCCATTCACTGGCCTCAGGCCAAACGTACTGCATGTAACCATATTACACATAGGAACACCCCAACCACGTACCCACAGCCCCGGACCTTTTCATAAAACGATACGAACCGAGCACCATATAGAGAACACCTATGATACATAGAAACTGCACACATGTAAATGTCCAACAAAAGGCGATAGCCTTACGGGACAATAAACGAGGATTTTTTTTTAAAAAAAAAAGCACGGAGAGATTACAAAATTTCCCTGTGATAATCATCCCAGATGCCGTTTGTACAAGAACGATTCACGGTTGAAGATTGAACTATCGTGCGCGTGCAGAATGGTTGTCCACCCTTCACAACTATAATGAAGGCTCAGTCGTTTGTCATAGTTTTAATAACATGACTCTGACCTGGTTTAGTTTCGAGAAGAGCACTTTCTTCGTCGTCGATGGTTCAAGTGAGTTTCTCTCACATGACGTGAAATATTTTTCCTCCCGACCTCCTCATTGCAGCCATACCAAAAGCATCTTATCACTTCCTTCTTATGCTTTTTCTTAATGCCATGTACCCTGAGATGTTTGGGCACGTTATGATATGCGATTCGAGCACCACATAGCATCTCGGCACCACACTTGGGGTTAAACACTACCCATTGGCAGTGTTCCGAGGACAAAATCTTGATCTGGGCAGTGTTCGTAGGTAAATGGAAATGTGCTTGATCTAGTTGCGCGTCTTCCGGCGTCCTCGTGTCCTGTCGTACACGCCTGGTAGATAGTTGGAGTGAATGAGTGTGGCGCACACGGCTTACTGTGACATTTTTCGGACCCGTTTCAGCCGGCCAATCGTCAACAGGTACGACCTCACCCTAGGGGAACTTGAATTAGACAACGAGACACACAACTACACAACAAAATCGTAACAGTACCAAAGGTGTCCCATACGGCCCGTGCATTTCACGGCGGAGTGCAGCTTGGAAGGAAGCCCCGGGAAACATGGGAGGTACAAACGCATTGGCGAACGGTGAAGCTGTAATATTTTGTATAATCTGTTGATGGAATACATGTTGAGTAAGTGTGATGGGGTGCAAGAGAATCTTGCTTACATCCTCAAGCTCGAGACCCTCTTCCACGATGGTCACATCTTCGTGTGTGGGGTCACTTTGTGGAGGACACAATTCATATCTTGGTGGAGGGAACATATGAGAATGACGATAGGAGGTACAAAGTGGAGGTACCGATGGCACCGATACAGGTTGCCCTTATAAGTCACCGCCATGCCAGAGGTGATGGAGCGGTGGATAGGGATCCAAGTGGGAGGTCTCGTCATTTAGGGAGTGTTGTGGTGGGTGGTGAGCCCGTAGTTTTTTACGAATTTCCCCGAAATGGCCCTGAGATCAAGGTTTGATGGATCGCGAACTACACCATCTTTTTTTCGGTTCCAACTCCTGCTTCAACGGCGGAATCGTTCCTTCCAAGTGGGTCACACTAGCGTTTCTAGAAAAAGCGGGAGACGGTAGGGACAGCATACGAGATACAAATTAGGACGAATACCGAATGCGGCATAGCCATCAGCGAATCAACAGAGTTCGTGAGAGGGAACGTGCTGCATTGGCGGGTAAAGTTTAATGTATGGCCCGGGCTGCGGTGCTTCGGCTGGGAGAGACCAAAACGGCGAATGGACCTCCGAGATCCATTATCTCGACTTACCGCTTGATCGAGGGCTGTTTACCTCGATCAGGCATTCACACCCACGCGCGCGCATTCCGATGTTTCAGCCAAAATGGCGCGGACGCAAGAGATTCAAATTAGGCAGACCGGAAATCATTTTAGAAGGGGGGGTGGAAAGTCCACATACTGGATGCCGACTTCAAGTTCCAGGTCATTCCGCCGATCCGATCTTAGCACAGAATCTCCCTAGGAACATTACGGTCGGCACCAATGAAACATTGCGCGACAGCCGGGGCATATTTTGGACGTGAGAGGGGTAAGATTGGGTACAGTATGTCAGGACTGGATCGTATTTGGATTGAGTTTGCCTCGTACTGACCTCACAGACGAACTGATGACCAGACTAATGTATAAGCGCTGAGCGCCAACCCAAAATTTGGCGATCGTCGAGAGCGCATGATTCGGATCAATAAATTCCCTTGGAAACATCCAGATCTTGCAAGGCTATAGCTTCGGTAATCACTCGTTTGGAACTATGTGAACGGACTGTAGGGAGTTTAATTGGACTGTGAGGTGTTGATTATTACGAGACGGAGACGGGGTGATTACAGCAAGGCCACAGCTTCCACTTAGGCCACGGTATGTTGTAACCGTGGTTACTTGCCCAACCGTGTACATCACGCTCCCTGCCCCACCTCTCTCAATGGCTCGTTCTCTCTCCCATTTCTGTCACTTCCTTCAGGTCGTTCGTCATGGCTCGTCGTCTTCCCTCGCTTCTCCTTATTGCTGTCTTGTGAGGGTGTAGCTATACCCATGCTGAGGGTACGGGTCTGGTGACGGGTCTGAGATTGCTATCGAGGTTAATTTCAGCTCTTTGGGACGCGAGCACAGGGTAGAGATGATGCACGCACGGTGAACTTGGGCTGAAATGTGGGCTTGGAGGTGTACGTATCGGGGGATGTTTCAAGGCGGCGATGGGCGGTGGAGTGGGGCGAGGGAGATGGAGTGTGATGAGGTCTCTGTTTTTGTTGTCGGGTGCGCCATCGAGCTAGAGAGCATGCACGTGTGCAAGCGCGTGTGTGATGGAAGACTGGAACCAGAATCTGCACTCGAATTCAATGTGCGTGACCGAAATTTTGAGAAAGTGGCACGGGCGGTTTCAGTATCTGACTCCCGAAATAATTATAGAGCCGAGCAAGTGTCTAGGAAGACGGACAAAAGGATGGGGGCAGCGAACGCACCTGCACGAGGACATGTTCACCTTCTTGTTTGGCACGGACGTGGCCCGAGGCTTCAAACACGGGTGCATGGGTCATAACGGTTATGTCGAGGTCAAACCTATGATTCCGGACAATGAAGTGGCGGCGCCATGATGTTAGCCCGGAGTGAGGGACCTGGCTGTGATCGTAGAGGCCGACGACGCCTGTGCGTGGGTGCTGTGCGTCAACGATGGCGTGTGTGGAGACGAAGATGCGCACAATCAACCTCCATAGATCGCGAAGATGGGGAAGGGGGGATACAAACGGGATGTACATACGCATTGGCGAACTGTGAACCTGCAAGGTTTGTATAATCTACCAATATCATGCATGTTGAGTAAGTGTGATGGAATGTAAAAGAATCTTGCTCACATCCTCGTGTATTGATCTGTGGAGGATACAACTCCCGTCTCTGAGTAGAAAGACCCTATGATTATGACGATAGGGAGTACAAAGTTTCTGTGTGTAATATGTGGTTTAGTCACATGAAGCGATCAAGGTGGATAGCGAGTCCCTGTGATTGCAATGGGGGACTCGGAGGGCTATGGGGTTTTTTCAGTATGGCTATTTTGGTCGGAAACTTCCGCGAAGCCAAAAATCATCTCCGATTAGCCGATCACAAAATGCTGCATGAATATTGTTCTTTCTCGGTTGCTCTCGGGAAATCCCGAGGTACTATGACTCTCTCATTACTAACTCGCCGTATAAGGCGATTCCGCCGTTCTGAAAAAGTGCTTATGGTATGCCGTCATGTCCACGTACTGATCGGCATTCTGAAAAAGCGCGTTGGGATGTGTCGCTAAATCCCCTTTTAGCCTTCTAGTTCACTTAAGTAGTTTGGCCTATGAGAGACTCACAAAGTGAGTCACATCGAATGAATCGGCGGCAGGTGCACTTGGCAAACAAGGAAACATCCAGGGTTCAATGTTCAACGTTCAACTTGACGAAGTCTCCCCCCGCCTCCGAATCGGTAAATGTCAACTTTGCCCTCTGTTTGACATAAGTAGCATGACACACGTACACAGCCAACTTGAAGGGCTTGGGTCACTGAGACACAAGGCACGCTTAGTTTCCCTGCGGAAACTACAGATTCGGTGGTGATGATCATTCCAGTGGGTCAGTTGGCAAACCATAAATGCCGCTTGTCCCAGCCCTCACACTTATCCAATCAATCATCCACAATAAGAACCAATGATCCGACGTACATCATCCATTGATTCAACAGTTTGGAGTGATGGGGGGGAGTGATATGGAGGTGGGATGTGAGGGTAAAGCCCAATCGTGACTAAGTTGGAGCTGTGGCATGGAGAGGAGGAACTGATAAAAAGGTCACGAGGTAGTCAGGTGGTGTGCAACAATGCCATGTACCTTATTACAGAGTTTCCTGCTGCCTCGACTTCAGGAGTCTAAGTAAGAGGTAGTAGAGCATCACACCATTTCTAGGCGTGCATCGCTTCATCCAGCATTCTGGTGCTCCCCTGTCTGGCTCGGCAGGATGGCTGATGAGGCTATCCACCAGGGGCGAAATGGAGCGTATTATGCTGAATGGTCTTGGGTCCATAGGTCAGTAGTAGTTTGTCGGCTTGGGGTCCTTTCTTTGGGGCTGCCCCAGTGTCATGAGGTGACGGAATCTGTTACATTCGAATGCCCATCAGGTGGCTCCTGCGGCTCAGCAGTGTCCACAGCATGCAGTAATCATAACATTTTTGGATGCACCTCCCATTTGAGGCGTTCACACGATAACTCACCCTGGCACTCCAGAGTTTACCGCTCCGTATTTTCTAATTCATTATGGCCACCGGGATTGTCTTTCGACGTTTGTTACCGTGTCACCGACCCAGTTCCCACAAAAATGACATCTTCCCGTGTCTCTGCATTTCAGGCCTAGATACCTGATGCATCCAGCCCTCATATCTAAGCAATCGCCACCTTACAATTAGCACCAAAGATCCGAAGTACGTCGCCATCTAGCATTCACTTGAAAGTTGGGACTTTGGGGTAAAACCAAATGAAACCTTTTCCGTGCAAGGTAGAGCGTCTCAGATTATAGGCAACGGCGCCAAGAATCTGGCATTTACCCAGGCGGCAGGGACGCTCGATCATTCCGACGGGTACGTCCCATATCCATACACTAACCCCAACTCGTTCGCAATGAAATCACACTGCGCCACACGGTATCCCAGCCACACACTCCCCGTCAAATCCACCATCATTTCCTTCCCCCCTCCATACCCCTCCCACACCACCTGTGCCCCCGGGTAATTTGGAGTCCCGCTCCGCGCCATCTCCGTCCACCGCTTCATCACCTCCCGCGTCACCTCCACCTCTTGCGCGCTCAGCGGTTGATACAACCCATCCGTCTCCGCCGTCCCAAACACCCAATAGAGCTCGTCCGCGTGACAGACCTGACCCCGACACATGGTCGGGTTCGGGGTCAATGGCGAACCGAGGCCGACGGCAAAGACAGCGTGGTATGCGTGCCCTTGATTGGTCGTGTTTGATTCCAGCGCAGCGAGGTATGTCGACGGGCACAAGACCAACCAGTCCGTCAACAGGTGTGCGAGCGTCAACACCGCACCGGACATCCCTCCTTTAGTTGGCGCGGTGTCGTACGGGTACAGCGTCGTTTCGTTCAAGATCTTGGCGATCTGGGTTTGGTTAAAGTAGAGCGGGAGCATTTGGACGTACGCGGACGGCGGTGCAGTGGGAGACAGTGTACGAGGGAGGAAGTAGCAGAAATCGCATTCGGTGGTCGTCCAGAGGGTAGGGACGCGGGCATACGTGCCGTTTCGGATGCTGCTCGCAACGTCGTCAAGGATATAGTCCCCATCGACGACGGCGTTCCATGAGATCCTCAGATCATACGCCGCTAGAGCAAGGTCCCCAGCGGGTTTGTGCTGAACACATGTCACATCGCTGACCGAAAGTGAGGTTGAGGTGTTGGACGCGCAGTCGAGGTACTTTGCGAGGGTCAGTGACGTGTTCAGCGCAAGAGCCGGTGAGTAGAATGGGTAGTCTGTGCTAAAATCGGATATCAGGATGGCAGCACCTGGATGTACGTCAAAATGTAGACAGCACAGGATAAACTGCAGAATCACTAAAAAGGCCGCGTGTATATTTTTGATTTGTTCCAAGGAGATATCTGGTCATCGCACCACCGGCTGACTCGCCAAAAACCAAAACTCTTGTTGGCTTTGAACTGAATTAATCGGCGGAGAAATCGCAGACGAAATGTAAACTCACGTCTCCGCCGAAAGATTCAATATTATCTTGTACCCAATGGAGTGCGAGGAGGGTATCCTTGAGTGCAGCATTTGATGCATTGAACCATCCTAAAGCAGTGAGACGGTAGTTGATCGTGACGAGGACAACACCTCCATAGGATACTAAGTTGGTTCCATCAAAAACGTTCGCAATTGAGTTTCCAACATATCCATTTGTCGTCATGTTGTACGGGAACGGTCCACTGTCCCCGGTGTTAAGTCCACCCCCGTGAACTTTGGATATAGCATTAAGTATGGGTGGGAGAGTATGATCACAACTTACTGTAGAACATCACCGGGAGTTTCAGGGCGGCATCCGTGCTATGGCCACCAGCGATAGGAGAATAGACGTTCAGAGACAGACAATCTTCCTCGGTATATAGCACGTGACCATTATCGGCGTCGGGAGGCTACGAAATTGTTTCGAGGTTTGCACGAATTTCACGCGTGTTCAACGAATCTTACCTGGGCGCAAAAGGGACCATAGGCAAGGGCGGTACGCACAGTGTTCAAGGAGACTTTGACAGGCATTGGTGGCTGAAAGCGACCTTGGCCGGCCGTTGATGTTGCATATTTGATGCCTAGGAAACGCCAGGTGAACTTGTCACGGAATCCACGAAGAATACCAGCTTTAGGTGTTGAGACGTCGATCTGTCTGGTCATGTCGTACGACGTCACGTTGGAACGTGTCAATGGGGCAGAGTTGCTGCAGAGAGCGGGCAAACGTGAAGTAGGGTCCGTCGTATCGCTGTAAAGGGGTGGGGTCCCCAGAGTGAATGCCGCGCAGCCAGCTGAGGAGAGTCTGGGGACTCAGACACATACGAGGGACAAGGGGCTTACAACTTGAATTTCCCCGAATCCAAACGCTCGATCTAGGCGCTAATGCTGCTCCGTGTCTGTCGGATGTGAGAACAGTCGTTATATTTTCCGATGTAAAACCGGTTCCACCTGTTGGAAAGGGGAGTAACGTTTCCTGTAGTGCAACGCAGGTGGCCACAGCCTGTGAACAAGTCAGCGGTGTCCTCAACAAGAGTGCACCAGCACGGTTCAGATTGGACGGGTCAAGATCATTATTCGAGACGATGACGACGTCAGTGTTGAGTAAGGGGGTAGTAAAAGTGACTTGAGGTGATACTAAAAACCTGCCCTGGTGGCTCTGAGCGCTCTGAGATTGCAAAGAGTGTTCCACCAACAAAATGATGAAGAAGAAGAAGAAAGAAAGAAAAAGAAAAGATTGCATAGAAAGTATGTACGCGGGAGCCAGAGTCACAGTTGGGAGATAATCAGGTCTTTCGGCGCCTCGAAGTCGGCCTTTGCTCGGCTTGTTCAAGTAAGACCCTACTCGAAGCTCATGCTTGTAAACTCACAACAGTAGTACTTCAATCCACTACGTCACAGCATTCCATTGCTACCAGACCACGCATATTCCGTCTCCTGTACTAGTTAGCTTCCCTGCTGCGAATCCATACGTTCATCACGTTTTGTTCCGAGTGTTCCTATGGTATGCAGCACCAGCGCGGAAGATCCGTCGCTTGCCACAACACCTTGGTCATCCAATTCATTATACAGAGATGCTACATACCCAACAGCTCCAGACAAACGAGCAACGCACAAGCGGCATGCAAACGCAGATAATCTGGAGAAGGTATCGGTAAGGCTGGATCTGTGGTCGTTATTGTGAACGACTCGGGCAAAGACATCATCTCTCGTGGAAATGATGTCCTAACGAAGCGTTTATACGGGTCATTTTCCTACCCTCCATGTTAGTAGAGGAATAAAAAGCATTTGGATAGACCTATGGAGGGCTCGAACCACACAAGAAGTTGATCGAAAAAAGCGGGTTAACGGACAGTGTCATGACATTTTCCAAGCGATGAACCCGCTGCCCATTTAACTCTCGAGGACTAATCCTCCCGAACCTATCCATGGTTGTCCAAACCTCAGCTGCCTCACTCCGCTATGTCTTAAGGCGAACGTAGATACAAGGATGCACGGGATATGGGTGACTCACCTTCCTTTCATTGGTAGTTATGCCATCATTGATGGATCTGGGTAGTATATGAACGACCTCCACAGATTCAATCTGAGTTATGCCCCGGACTGGCGTCTTCGCATACATATGAGCAGAATATGTCCCTGTCACTATACATCGGTAATCATCTCGTTTGAGGGCCTAGCACATACCGATGAGGACTGATATGTTGAATGGACGTAGAAGACTAACCTTATTTCTGCTTGTGGTACGTGGTGTTTCTATTAGCTCTTCCTTCAGAGAAGCCCGCTCTGTGTCAAAAGATGGTCGCGAAGGATGTCGAGGAGAAGAGGGTGTTAGTCTGTGGGATGAGCGAACTGGCCACCTCTGATGAGAGAAACGACAGATTAGAGAACAATACTTGCAGCCCCGAAGTAAGGATCGGATATATGATTCAGCAAGCTCTTGGAGCTTAGCGTTGTCCCCATCACAGGAGTTGATCTCCTGACAGATCACTCATCGCAAGGTGCTTCTTGTACCAGGTATCCGAGTACGCGCGAGTGTACATATTCGAGTCGTTTTGTGCATCGGACTTCATACTGGAGACAGAAGCTTCTTTCCAAGGGTCATCTGCACTCTTTCTTGTCGCATCCTTGAAGTGCGAGAGAACATTTGGTAGTGATTGCCCGCACTGACATTTGCCGTGAAGCGGAGTTGGTTTCGGAACCTAAAATTGACAGCTTGCCGCTATTGCCGGACGAGCAGGTTCCGCTCTATTCGGAGACCAACACCGCCCTGTACTTTCAACTGCCAGAACGAGCATGTTCTTCTTTCTCAAGGGCAACGACATTTACTTATCATGTCGTGGGATGCGACTAACCTGGATCTCATGGATTCTGGGACACTCGGACGTAATTTGACGAGCCAGAAATGCACATCATGATCGATTTAGATCTCTATCGCGCTTCTTCTTTACCCACCAAGTACTGGAACTCGAATGGCCTCCACACAACATGTTCCCGCACTATTCAAGCCCATCAAGGTCGGCAAGATAACCCTTCAGCACCGTGTCGTGCACGCCCCATTAACCCGCTTCCGAGCATATGCTTCCCATGTCCCAGGACCTCAACAAGCTTCCTACTACTCCCAACGTGGTTCCACACCAGGGACACTACTTATTGCGGAAGCCACCGTAATCTCGCACGATGCAGGAGGACGTGCACACGTACCGGGCATCTATACCGATGCCCAAATCCAAGGTTGGAAAGAGGTGATAGATCATCTTATCTTGTTCCTTGCAAACCCCGTTTCACTCATATGTGCACATATAGGTCACGGACGCTGTCCACGCCAAGGGATCATACATCTTTCTTCAGCTGTGGGCACAGGGTCGTGCTGCGGATATAGGCGTCCTTGAGAAACAGGATCCGCCTTCGCCATACGTATCTGCATCCCCCATTATGTTGACCGGCCGGTCAATGCCACCTCGTCCATTGATCGAGGATGAGATCAAAGAATACATCGCCATGTTCGCTAAGGCAGCACATAACGCCGTACACGGTGCTGGATTTGATGGGGTAGAGGTGCATGGTGCAAACGGCTACCTCGTGGACCAATTCCTTCAATCAGTGTCCAACACACGCACGGATAGGTGGGGTGGAGACGAAGAAGGCAGGTCAAGATTTGCGAGGGAGGTTATCGATGCAATCGTGGGTGCGGTCGGCCCAGAGCGCGTTGGTATTCGTATCAGTCCTTGGAGCACTTGGCTAGGTTAAAGCAGCCCTCCCTTGAGCTACGTCTGCGAGGCTGTCGTGTTCATTTTGTTTTTCCAGACATGAAGATGTCGGATCCGCGACCGACATTTGCGTACCTCGTGACTGCTCTTCGTGATAAGCATCCTAGGTTGGGATATCTCCACGTGATCGAGCCTCGCGTGGGAGGACCTCTAGACATACCCGTAATCCCTGGCGAAGAGAACGACTTTTTACGAGAGATCTGGAATCGTGGTGAAGGTGGTGGGGAGAGGACTTTCATATCAGCTGGTGGACATACCCGAGAGACTGCACTATACACCGCGGAACAAAAAGGTGGGCTTGTCGCCTTTGGGCGGCAGTATATATCCAACGTGAGGACTTTTTCCTGTCCTAACGCTCAGTGTTCATCCGTCGACTTGGTTACCAGCCTGATCTTCCATTTCGGCTACAGAAGAACCTATTTCTCACGCCTCCAGACCGGTCAAAGTTCTATTTGTCAGGAAACCTGACGCCTTTTGGATACAGCGACTGGCCGTTCGCGGATCGTACTGTTACAGGGATAGATGGAAAGCTCTG
>JBBPLC010000430.1:0-22077 GCA_038089535.1 Hemileccinum rubropunctum | reverse complement strand
GTGACCAGTCTAGGTGCGGTCCTAGACCCTAAGCCTAGCTGTGGGGGTTGTCACGTGAGATGCTACCCGATAAGATAAGATAAGCGTCCTAGTGTTATAGTAGTCGTGTATCGCGAATCCTATAACAGAGGACAGTGAGAAGTCCATGTGGGAAGAAAGAAGCGTCCTCATGGGAAAGAGAACAGAGATGAAAGACATGAGGCATGATGTCATGAGCTAGGCCTCAGGTCACGTGAGGGGTCTCATGGTCACGTGTACTGGTCATGTGACTTTGAAAAAGAAAAGAAATTGTTAAGTCCAAAAGTGAAGAAAATGTTGAAAATGTAACGTATAGGTCCTGAACTATAACAGGAAGCCTCTGTGGAAGTCTCTGGTTGTTAACCACACAACTCGTCTTGTTGATAAGGAAGCCCCTTAGTCAACACTTCTTGTTCTCCCAGGTCTATGTTCATTTCTACCTGGACCAACCATAACAAAAGGTCTAGCTTCTTATCAAAGAGGCAATTGCTGTCATAGTCCCTCACCATTTCGCAACCACCATGCTCTGATCCTCGTTGGTCGGCTCCCTGATCAAACCACTCAATGACTCTTCCTCTTCCGAGCAACTCGACTCCAAAGAAGAAGACTACCTTGACCCAGACACCCTTGTACCCTCTGTCACTCAACAAAGTGAATCCCTTGATCTCTTGTAGCAATTCTCTGCCAGTCTAACGATCTCTCATCAGCCTACTCTGCCATTTCCTGCTCCCGTTGCCACCACCCCAGTATTTCCCATACCTCGCATTCCTCCTGTCATCCTCCCTCCACCCATTATCTCTCCTCTGTTCATTAGACCACCTTTCTCTGCCATGTCTTCCACTAAACACACTGAACTCCGCATCTGCATTCCTGAAGCCTTCAATGGTTCTTACAAAACTGCTGTCCAATGGCTTAACACTGTTCAATTCTACCTCCACATAAATGACAAAGTCTACAACACTGATGCTAAACAAGTCATCTTTACCCTCTCATACATGTCCAAAGGCCCCACCCTCACTTAGGCAAACACATTCCGACAAAACACCATTGCCTGAACCACCATAACCTTTGGCACCTTTGCCAACTTTGTTGCCAAATTCAAGAAAACCTTTGAAAACCATGACACTGTCAATGACGCTGTTGCCTGGCTTGCCACAAAATGCATGGTTCTTAACACTAAGACCAAGCGCCATGAACCATCCCTTGATTCCTATATCTCTTCGTTCCAAAACCATATTGCTCTTGCAGGTATCACTGATGCCAACGTCCTTATCAACTACTTCTCTGCAGGAATTCCTCCCTCCCTCATGCACCACATTCTTTCCATGGATACCCCTCTAACCAAAATTACAGAGTGGTACAAAAAGGCAACCCACTTCCAAACACAGTGGGACTGCACTGATGAAATCACTCACAGGGGCAAGATGCTCTCTTCCCACTTCCATTCCTTCACTACCCCCACCTGCACCCCCACCAAAGACCCTGACACCATGGATGTCGATATAGTCCACATTGCTAAACTCACCCCCGAGGAGCACAAACATTGCATCAAAAAGGGACTTTGTTTCCACTGCTACCGTGCTGGCCATAATAGCACCTCCTGCCTTTCCTTCCCCTTCATACCTAACCACCACATGGAAAAGAAGATCCATCAGGTTAAAGAAGAATCCAACCTCCCCACCTTGCGAGAAATTGACAATGAAGATGAAGTTGCTGTCAGGAAGGTTTGCTTTCAGATGGATTTTTAGAAAGGGGATCTTAGTCAATGTGAGTCTCCCCTCCCTCCTTCTTGTGTGCCCCTGTATTTGTATCTGCTACTACTAAAGCCATGCAAATCCCAATTCAGTTCGTTGTCCCCTTGCACACCCAGAAAGCCATCAATACCAGTGCTCTCATTGATAGTGGTGCTGAAATCTCTTGCATTGACCGAGACTTTGTGTCAAAATATCGTCTCCCCACTGAGAAACCTGCCTTCCCTATCCAAGCCCAAAACGCCGACCACTCATATAACAAGAATGGAAACATCACCCATACTTGTATCTTGTACTTCAACATCAAAGGAATCTTCCAGAAGGTTACCTTTTACATCATGGCCTGCAGAAGAACCAATGTGATCCTTGGACTTCCTTGGTTGAAAACTACTAACCCCACGATCAACTGGAAAAGTTGAACCCTTTCCCTCCTTGAATCCCTTGATGAATTCAACAACTTCTACACTTCCTGTGCAAAGGACACTGAACGACATGACTCCCACTTCCCCACACCTTGACATGTCCATGTATCTTCCATCCACGACTACTACCTCTACAGCTTCCTCAAACAGGAGAATGAGGAACAGTTTTTCTCTCGTGCTCTTGAAAACCACTCTCTCTTCCAAACCATCTGCAGTGTTGAAAGCATACAGGTGGTAAGGTAGAGGAATACCTGACACTCACCAAGGTTTAAGGGGTTAGCTTAAGGAGATGGTTGTGGTAAGAACACAAGATGTTATTCAAACTCAGATAACTGAGTTCCAACTTATATACTACATAGACCGTGTGACTATCTCCTAATAAGGTAAGCTACACTACAACTAGTAAGTAATAAGTAGCGTTGACAGCTACTACATGGTGCTCAATCAACATGTGGGGAATCCCATTCCATCCCCAAGGGATCTCCCATCATCTCCCAACTCACTACTGCCACCGAACTTGCCATGGAAACCGAATGAAACAAACCAAAAGTCACCCTTCCCCTCAAATTCTCCCAGTTTGCCCCCATCTGCATCAAGGAAACTGCAGACCATGTCCTCCCCTCTCAACCTTACGACCACAAAATGAATGTCAAAGACACCTTTGCCCCCAAAGTCAGAAAGATATACCTCTTATCTCCAAATGAACATAAAGCCACTGAGGAGTTCCTCAACGAGAACCTCAAAGCCAGAAAGATCTGCCCTTCGAACTCCCCTCAAGCTGCACCCTTCTTTTTCGTCAAAAAGAAGGATGGTGGACTCCACCTTTGCCAAGACTACTGTTACCTAAACAAACATACTGTTCATGATGCCTATCCCCTCCCTCTTATCTCCAACCTCGTTAATAAACTCCGAAACGCTAAGATCTTTACCAAGTTTGATGTATGATGGGAATACAATAATGTCCGTATCAAGGACAGACATCAATGGAAAGCCACCTTTATCACCCATAAGGGGCTCTTTGAACCCACTATCATGTTCTTTGGACTCACCAACTCCCCCACCACGTTCCAGAGATTCATGAATGACTCCTTCCATGATATGATTGCCGAAGGATGGCTTATCATCTACATGGATGATCTTCTCATCTTCTCCCCCAACTCCACCGTCCACAAGAAGCATACTAAATGTGTCCTCCAACGAATGATGGAACTTGACCTCTATCTTAAACTTGAAAAATGTAAATTTGCCACCACTGAGGTCGAATACCTTGGTATGATCGTCAAACCTGGTCAACTTGCCATGGATCCTGTCAAACTTGATGGCATTGCCAAATGGCCAACCCCCCAAAAGGTCAAGAATGTCTGGCCCTTCCTTGGCTTTGCCAACTTTTACCGTCACTTTATCCCTAACTACTCCAACATTGCCCGCCCCCTCATTGACCTTACCAAGAAAAACTGTGCTTGGTCCTGGACCCTCACATGTCAACAAGCCATGGATATCCTCCACTCTCGATTCCTTTCCAAACCCATCCTCCACCTTCCCAACCTCTCCGCACCCTTTGCCATTGCTACTGATGCCTCCAAGTTTGCCTCTGGAGGAATCCTCCTCCAGACTGATGCCAATGGCAATTGGCGCCCCTGCTCCTACCTCTCCCAAACATTCTCCCCCACCAAATGGAATTACGACATTGATGATCATGAACTTCTTGCCATCATCTGTGCCTTAAAAACTTGGCAACACTACCTTCATGGCTCACTCTTCCCATCCAGGTCTTCACTGACCACAAAAACCTCATCTACTTCTGCCAACCTTAGGTGTTAAATCGCTGCCAAGCTTGCTGACTTCTTGATCTTGCCAACTTCGATCTCAACATGCAGCATGTTCCTGGTTCCCAACTCGCTGGCCCTGATGCTCTCTCCTGCCGACCCAATTTTCTCCCTGCCATTGACTCCCCTGATAATGACAATGTCACCCTTCTTCCTCCTTCCTTATTTGTCAATGCAATTGACACCACCTTGACTGATAAGGTTCAATCAGCCTTCGCCTCTGACCCCCTCGTGCTACAGAGCCTCCAATCCATGGACAGTTCTATTCTTCCTACCTTCCGCTCCCATCTTTCTGACTGGAAACACATCAATGGCCTCTTGATCTACAAGGACTGTATCTATATACCCAATGACTCCTCTCTCCGCCATACCATTGTCCAACATTACCATAATCACAAAACCGCAGGACATCCTGGATTCCTTAAGACCTGCCAACTTGTTGTAGCTGAATTCTGGTGGCCCAGTCTTGCTTCCTTTGTATGCAAATATGTAGAGGGCTGTGCCACTTGCCAGCAAAACAAAACCAACACCCATCCCACTGTTCCTTCACTTTCCCATATCCATTCCCTTGCTTTGTGCCCCTTCCAACAGATCTCCTGCAATCTCATCACTGATCTCCCCCTCTGTTATAGTTCAGGACCTATATGCTACATTTCAAAACTTTTCTTCATGTTTGGACTTAACACTTTCTTTTCATTTTCAAAGTCACGTGACTAGCGCACGTGACCGTGAGACCTCTCATGTGACTGGAGGCCTAGCCCATGATGTCATGATGACATCATGCCTCATGTCTTTCATTTCCGTTTTCTTTCCCATAAGGACACTTCCTTCTTCCCACATAGACTTCTCGCCGTCCTCATGGTTGCCTTGTGTCTCCCTCATGTTTTCCTTCTCTCACTGGCCCTTAATCGTTTAAGGCTCAGACAACCTACCCTAAATCCTCCATACTTACATATATAAACCCTCCCTCTTCGTCGTCTACTCCTCAGTCCTATTCACTTGAATACTCTCCTACTTAGGGGCCTGTTCACTTGTCTACCACTCTTATTCCTCTCCAATCTTATACTCTGCATTTGCCGGCTTTGTGCACGTTATCGCACGCTCATCGTTGTTCCACGTTTATGCTATACCTTGGCACCATCAACTTTCTCATCCCTGACTATCACGTTCTGGTCCACGTCTGGTTGGACACCCGTAATCGTACTGTTCACACTGTTGCCGAAGTTGCCCAACACCTAGATTAGGTGTTGGTCTTCTTTAGTTGTTTCTTCCACTCAACTCCATTTCACCCTCTTTGCCAGCTTCAATTCCTTATTGGTTGTGGTCAACCACAGGCTTACTAAGGGGGTAATTCTATGCCCCACCAAGAAATCCATTACTGCTGAAGGAGTTGCTGGTCTTTTCTTCCACAAAGTCTTCCTCCACTTCGGCCTCTATGACAAAATCATCTCTGATCATGGTCCCTAGTTCGCCTCTGCCTTCACCAAAGCCCTTGGAAAAATCCTAAACTACAACCTTTCCCTTTCCACCACATACCACCCCCAATCTGATAGTGAAACTGAACAAGTAAACCAAGAAGTTGAAACCTATCTCCAAATCTTCTGCAGAGATAACCCTGCCTTGTGGTCTGAAAAGATCTCCTATACCGAGTTCACACACAATCACCACTCTCACTCCATCACTGGCAAATCCCCGTTCTTCCTCATGATGGGCTTCAAACCCCAAGCCCTACCTTCTCTTCTCCCTGAATCCCCTCTTCCTGCTATTGAATCCCAACTCAAGGCTCTTTCTGCAGCCCATGATGAAGCTCTAGCCGCTCACAAACTCACTCGCCAAGTCATGGCTTTCCATACTCGCAAGAACTTCACCCCCTTCACCCTAGGAAATAAGGTGTGGCTAGAAGCCTGCAATCTCAAGTGATCTATCATTAACCTGAAATTTGCCCCCAAATGAGAAGGACCCTTTACCATAACCAAGGTCTTATCCCTGATCATCTATCAACTCCGCCTCCCTAAAACATGGAAAATCTACAACATGTTCTACACTTCCCTCTTATCGCCTTATCATGAAAATGATATCCATGGACCCAACTTCCTTGCTCCACCACCGGATCTTATCCAGGATGAAGAAAAATATGAAATTGAAAAGATTTTATGCCACTGTGGAACTCTGTCTCACTGCTTCTTCCTGATCTGATGGAAAGGATACTCCACTGAAGAAGATTCCTGGGTCCTTGAACAGGACTTGAAAAATGCAAAGTCCACCCTCAATAACTATAAAAAACTCCATCCCTCCACCTTCTCTTGCAACCCAACTTGAACCTTTATAAGCATGTCCTCCCAACCAACCGTCTCTGACTCTGTTTCCTCTCCTTCTTCATTATCTCCTTCTACCTTAGAGTCTTCTGTTTCTTCCTTGGCGAAAAGGCTTTCCTTCTCTCCTCCATGTAACTCCTCCCCTAAACCTTCCTCGACTCATTCTTCTCTAGGATAGAACCACACCCCCTTGCTGAATTTGCCAGTCACTCCTCCTGCCATTGTCTCTGTCAACATTCCCCTCTATGCCCATTATCTCCATGAAGAACTCACTGACAGTCACACCCTGGAATGCCAGGCATCCCTTCTCCAGAACTCTCGTATCGCCATACCTCTCAGCTATTACCTCGACATCAGCTCCCCTTTGTGGAACCTTTACCACGCTTATCTCCAGGTCCAATGCCTAGGCAATCTCTTGACCCTCTCTGGAGGAACCTTCAGCCATCAGGCCAACTTTGTCCATAATATCTAGTAGAACCTCGAGGGAAACCTCACCGCCACCCTCTTTCAACTCGGAATGCCTGAGTTTCTTGACAATGTTGACTGCTACCTCTTTGAGCTCAACCAGTATCACACTCACCCTAACTGCACTCATCTTGCCTACATCACTCCCTCCGTTGTCACCACTGACAAGTATCATACCCCCTCTGCGTCTTCTTCCCCTCTCTTACCCAATCAACTCATCACCATCCAATGTGCTAAGCTTGTGCACGAGATACAAACTAGAGGAACCATTTACAGAGAACTTACTAACACCCCCCTCTCTTGCTCACATCCTCACTACAATGAAACTTGCTTCGAGTGCCATCATTTGGGATATCAGTGAATTGACTGCCCCTGGTACCAATGCCCTTCCTGCCTCATAACCACCCCGCATGACACCCAGCAATGTTGCCCTCTCCGTCATTGAACCCCTCCTCCCCCATTCTCCTTGCCTTCTAGTTCCTCCCACTCCTCTTCATCCTCTGCTCATCCTGTACCTTGCCCTTGCTCTCAGGTCACCCCCTCCCATCCACATCGTCATAACCGACGATCTCACTCCCCCATTCCTCATACTCCCTCCCCATATGATTATGATAATCCCTATGATGATGCCACCTATGCCAATATGACTGGCTCCCCTGGTGCCTCCTACTGCGACTTCTGACTTGCACCTTTTACACATTATCCTTCTCCGGAGTTTCACATTTAGTAGGGGGGTAATGTTACAATTCTCTGTTTTCTTTTCTTTTCTCATCACATCTTGTCTCATGACTTATGCTCTTGCCTTCCTTTCCCCACAACAACCATCGCGCTTACTTCCGCTCTTCTCTCATAATGATCATCCTGATTACTCATTCTTATCTCTTATTGGACAGCCTCGTTCTTCTCTCTGATGACACCTTTACACCATCCTCATTCCCACTCCACTTACCCTATTTAGATTCCTCTGACCTACTGCTATAACACAGCTTGGTCTGTGCACTGATACCCAGGGTATATATATAGGCTGCTACCTTTACCATGTATTCTCTAAGCTAGACCTACCTGGAATAGCACCTTTGTTTCCTTTACTTGTCCATTGCTTCTCTAAGTCTCTTGTCCTACTTTTGAGTGGATGCTCGTCATTCTCCTTCGTCTCCAGTTGCTTTTCATAGCAACTCGTCCCTGCCACTCTTCTTTGCAGTTGTCTAGTTGATAAGGACACCCCTTGGTTGATTATCCCTCGTCCACCTCAGGAAGCCCCTGTGGAAGTCTCTGGTCATTAACCACACAACTTGTCTTTGTCTCCAGTCATTCTCCCATGACTCGTCTTGTCGATAAGGAAGCCCCTTAGTTGACACTTCTTGTTCTCCCAGGTCTACATTCGTTTCTACCAGGACCAACCATAACAGAAGCCCCTTAATTGACATTCCTTGTCTCCCAGGTTCACATTCGTTCCTATTTGGACTGACTGTAACACCCATAATGAAGTCACAACTGGACAATGTGATCGACTTTGTATTCTTCATGATGATCTTTGGTCATGGCAATAGGGTCTGGTCTAAATATGGTCTGAACATCCAGTGCTTTGTAAGGTTTGATGTGGGAAATATTGATAGTGGGATGGATAGATATTGACTAGGTTAGCCAGTCTTATTCATTTGTCTTACCCTCCATTATATAGAGCCTGAGTACACTTGAGTACTGCTCACTTCCTTTCCTTTGCCAGTTGACCACCATTATAGGGTCCTCCTCATATCTATTGTTCTTGGTGACATCGGCCATCCTAGCTTGAGGCTAGGCTGTCCTCGTCTAGGGGTTGGTTCTGTCTCATTTGCCATTCCACTCCGTTATATAGGTGAGGATGAGAGACTGATTGTGGGCAGGGATTGCTCAGCTAATTGTTGAAAAAATAGACAATCCAATACTCATAGAAGAAAAGACTCTCAATAAGTCTCAATGTAATGACAAAGGGTTTGGTTCCATAGGAATCCAGGCCATTTCCTCTACTTCTATCTCTCTAAACTTTGAAACTACATTATCTATGGAATCTTCTAGGATGGACATTGATGCTGTCAACATATATGAATATTATGCTTCAGAATGTCTCTTCAGAAATTTGAACATCATCATTTTTGTGCCCCCTTCCCTTTGCACCAAATTGACCTCACTTTTTTATGACTCTCCAGTTGCTGGCCATCCTAGCCATGATCATACCATCTCTTCTATCAAACATTTTTATTGGTGGCCTGGAGCAGTCAAGGACATCACTTCATACATAGACCACTGGCAGGAAAACTCATGCCTCTTTCTATTCCTTTCCACCCCTTGGGATGACATCTCATTTGATTTTGTAACTGAACTTCCCCTTTCTAATGGTTATGATTCCATTGGGGTTGTTGTCAATTGTTTCTCGAAAGAAATTGTCTTTTTTCCTTGTCTCAAAACAACTCTTTTTCAGATTTAGCCACTCTATTTAGAGATCACATTTGGTGTTTACACAGACTTCCTAACACTATACTCTCAGACCAGGGATCCCAATTCATTTCAGAGTTTACCAAGGAATTGTGAAAAATCCTTGGTATTCAGCAGAAACTCTCAATGGCATACCATTCCCAGATAGATAGTCAAATGGAATGGGTCAACAGAGAAGTCATTGCATATCTCCATGCTTACGTTGTGAAAAAGCAGGTGTTACGGTCGGTCCAGGTAGGAACGAACGTAGACCTGGAGACGAGAGGATGTCGATCAAGGGGTTTGCTTATCGACGGGACGAGTCACGAAGAGAGGTGACCGGAGACCGAGACGAGTCGTGTGGTTAACGACCGGAGACTTCCGCAGGGGCTTCCTGAGGTGGACGAGAGAAAGTTGACCAAGAGATGCCCTTGTCAACGGGATGACCGCAAAGAAGAGCGGCGGAGACGAGTCGCAAAGAAGAGCGACCGGAGACGAAGGTAGAACGACGAGCGTCCACTCAAAAGTAGGACGGGTGACTTAGAGAGCGATTGACGAAGGAAGGAAACAAAGGTGTTATTCCAGGTAGGTCTAGCTTAGAGAATATAAGGTATCGACGGCAGGGTTTATATACCTAAAGGGAACTGCGCACGGACCAAGCTATGTAGTTGGCGAGAGGTCAGAGGAAGCTCGATAAGGCAAATGGTATGAGGAAGATAACGGGAGTTATCGGAACAAGGAAGTGAGGCTGTCCGTCGGAAGGAAGCGGAACAAAAGATAAGAGTTCGTAATCAAGATGACCATCATGAGAAGAGCTGAAGAAAGCGGTGGTCGTTGTGAGAAAGAAGGGCATTAGCAAGAAGTGTAAGAAGAATGCTAATGCGAAAGGCAAGAAAAGGTGAATCGTAACAGCAGGAGAATTGGGCCTTGTGGCTGAAAATGGTGCAGTTCACACATAATAATATTCTCACCATAGCCACAGGTACCTCACCCTTCTCTGTCACACATAATTATTCTCCACATATGGGAATGGAGCCCACAAACTCTGCTATGACTCCTGGGGGGTCATTTGCCAAAAACCTTGGTCACTCTCATGAGGAAATTGCTTCCACATTACAAAAAACCCATGATTGGATATTGTACACACAAATATCCAAGCATTCCTCCACTTCTTCCTATTCTATTGGAGATCTCATTTGGCTCTTTATCAACCACTTTTCTCTTTCCAATCCCACATGTAAATTAACTCAGAAATTTATTGACCTTTACCAAATCTCCACCATCCTCCCCAATGCCATCACCCTTGTCCTCCCTTCATCCATATCTGTTATAGTTCAGAATCTATATGCTACGTTTTCAACTTTTCTTCACTTTTCAGACTTAACATTTGTCTTTCACTTTCAAAGTCATGTGACCAGTGCACATGACCATGAGATCCCTCATGTGACCTGAGGCCTAGCCCATGATGTCATTATGACATCATGCCTCATGTCTTTCATCTCTGTTTCTCTTCCCATGAGGATGCTTCCTTTTTCCCACATGGACTTCTCACTGTCCTCATGTTTCCCTTGTGTTTACCTCATGTCTTCCCTTCCACACCGGCCCTAAACTACTTAGGACTCAGATAACCTACCCTAAACCCATTGCTATTCACTATATAAACCTGTCCCTCTCTGTCATCTACTCTTTCCTTAGTCCTATTCACTTGAATTCTCTCCTACCTTAGGAGCTGGTTCTCTTGTTTACCACTCTTCATATCCTTTCCAATCTCACACTGCATTTGCTGTTGTCATGCCCATTATTGCACGCTTGTTATCGTAAAATGTTTATGCTCTATCTGGGCACCGTCAACTTCTTAGTCACTGAATATCATATTCTAGTCCACATTTGGCTAGACACTTGTAATTGCACCATTCATACCATTGCAGAGGTCGCACAATGCCTAGATTAGGTATTGTCCTCCTTAGTTATTTCTTTCATCGTTCACCCCGTTTCACTTGAATAGGACTGCCGCAAGGCTGACCCTGTTCACTCCCCCTCCCCCTCATTGTTTTATGCACTCCTGTGCTAGCACAGACCACCTCGCACTCCAACAGCAGCAAGCCACCCTAAACCTCTATGCCGCCCTCATGTCATTCATATCTTGCCAGTATCAGAGCCCCCTCATCTTTTTGCCCCCAACTTCACTCACTACATAGACGAACTCCCTCCCACCTTTGACAAGGTCAATCCTAACAACCACCCAATTGAACCAGCCCACAAGTATTTCCCCAAGCCCCTCCCCACTCATGAGTGGACGCCCATCGAATATCAACAATGCATCATCTCTCCTTCCTCTTCCTTCTCCTCTGACGCTGTCTCTCCCGTTCCCGCTCCTGTACCAGCTCTACCCTATGCACATCGTCAGCACAAGCTTCATCGTAAAAAACTAAAAAACATCCGCCCTGAAACCAACCATTTTGCCACCTTCTACCGCCTTCGCCCCAAATCCAACCTCCACAACCCTTCAAAGTTTCTGTAAGCCATATCCCAACAAGGTAAGCAAACAACCACAACAACAACAATTCGAGCCCTGCTTCACAGAAGTGGGTATGCAGCCAGGCTGCGGAGCCCCAATGGACATGCATGCTGCCCAACCGACCCAGCAGGAATCAAGAACCTGCTATAATTGCAACAAGGTTGGTCATTTATCACACGCATGTAAAGAACCATGCAAACCTCACGGTTGGCTGATCTTTGACCCGGTCACCAGCTGTACTCGCTACACCCCTTCTTGCCCTGCTCCTCTCTGCAAGATCCTGCTTGCTCCTACCACGTCCATCACCACAGTCTCCAAGGCCACTCAAGGTTCCAGAAATCCCCTGTGGATGACTGAAGAGGCCCAGGCCTATTACGTGGATATGTTTGAGTCCCGAGCTCGTCAGCTTGCTGCTGAAGGACTCAAGGGAAAAGGCAAAGCTGAGTAGAGAGAGGTACCTACTCGGTCAAGGACCCTTCTTCTTCTTCTTCTCCTTCTTTCAATCGCTTTGCTGTACTCAGGGAGATGGACAGTCTGTCGGGCGATGTTGATGTACTGAACAATTTGTCTTGTAATAGTTACAATACCGACTCCAAAGGAGTGTCTCTTTGGAGTGCGGCACCGGAGGATAAACATAGTGTACTTAATTCTCCAGTTATGAACAATTTTTCTTGTTTACCCATTCCCTTATCTCTAACCTTACCCTCAGGAATACCTACCTCTCCTGCAGGGGAGTTTGACATTGATACTGACATCTATTTGCAGAAAAACCAAAAATGGCAAAAAACATCAGAAAAAGCGCTCCTCAATTCTGGAGCAGTCCAAACTTTCATGGACAAAAAATGGGTAATGTCCCTGGGAATTCCCACAAAAAAATTATCTCTTCCATGTTCCATCACTAATGCCAATAGAACTTCCTCGTCTCATGGTACAATTACAGGTTATGTTTCCGTTGTCTTTTCATACCAAGGGCACTCTAAAGGAGTTGACGCCTTGGTAACCAATTTGGGAACTCACCAAATTTATTTAGGCTATGACTGGTTCGAATGCCATAACCTACTAATTGATTGGGTCGACAAAGAAATTAAATTCTGCTGCTGCACACGTAACTGCATCACTATCAATGCAGCTGGTTTAATCAAAGATGTCTGGAACCCAGCTGTGCGATACATTGAGGAAGGACTAGCCAACAAGGTACCCAAACAGTACCACAAATTCCTCAACGTATTTAGCAAGGAGGAATCTAAGGGCATGCCCATATAAAAACCCTGGGATCATGCCATCGACCTCAAACCCAACTTCGTTCTGAAAAAAGGTCAGGTCATTCCTCTTTCTGATGCTGAGCTAGAAGAAGTCAGGAACTTCATCAACTCAGAACAAGAGAAGGGCTAAATTTGCCCATCAAAATCCCTGCAAACCGCTCCAGTATTCTTGATCCCAAAAAAGACTGGCAAAAAACATTTGGTTATGGACTATTGATATTTAAATGAGGGAACAATAAAAAACTCATACCCTTTTCCACTCATTTCAGCGCCAGTCCATCACCTAAAAGGCACAGACAAATTCACCTGCCTTGATCTTAGATGGGGTTATAATAACATCCATATTAAAGAAGGCGACAAATGGAAAGCTGCATTTGTAACACCCCTGGAAGCCTATAAACCAGTTGTAATGTATTTCAGGATGACTAACTCTCCTCCCATGTTTCAACAGATGATGAACAACATATTTAACGACATGTATGTCACAGTTATTGTCTACCTCAACAACATGTGTATTTTTACCAAAAATAAATCTGACGAGGAACACTCCAAGGTTGTAAAGGAAGTATTGCACAGGTTACGTGAAAATGACCTTTACACAAAACCTGAAAAATGTGTATTTAACACCCAGAAAGTTGACTTTTTAGGCATGACAATATCAGCCAACAGTGTCAGCATGCAAAACAACAAAGTTGATGCAATACTCAACTGGCCAGCCCTCATGAAGCTCAAACAGCTTCAATCATTCCTCGGACTATGTAACTACTACCGTCGCTTCATTAATGGTTTTGGACAGATTGCCTGCCCCCTCAACGATCTAACAAAGAAAAATGTGCCATATACCTGGAGGGAGGCACAGCAAAACACGTTTGATATGCTCAAAAAACAGTTTACTACTGCCTCTCTCCTAGCTTTTCCCAATACCTCCAAAGAAATGTGTGTCAAAACCAATGCGAGTGATATCACCACTGGTGCAGTTTTATCTGTCCTAGGGGAGGATGACTCTTGGCGCCCCTGTGCTTTCCTCTCCCACTCTTTTTCCTCTGCAGAACACAACTACCCAGTCTATGACAAAGAGTTGCTCGCCATCATCCATGCACTTGAAGAGTGGCGGCACTATTTAATCGGCAAAACAAACTTTGAGATTTGGACAGATCACACGAATCTCAAATACTGGAAGATACCTCAGATGCTCTCAGGCCGCCAAGCCTGCTAGCATGAGCTTTTACAAGAATTCAACTATACCCTTATCTATAAACTAGGCACCATGAATGGATGTGCCAATGTGCTTTCTTGTCGCCCTGACCATGGTGATGCTATTGATAAGCTGAATGAGAACATCACCATTTTTCCTTCTACCATTCTCTGTTTCTCTTCTCTATCTATCCCCAGTCGAATTAACCTCCACAGATGCATCCTTGCCCTTGAAGAGCTTGCCCAACGCTGCAGGCTTCAACCTGTATGCATCTATTAATCTTGACATCCCCACCCATGACCAAGCTCTTATTTCCACCCATGTCAAGATCCAGCTCCCCTCCAGTACCTATGGCAGAATGGCACCATGTTCAGGTCTTGCCCTCAAACATAAAATCAACATCATGGCCAGAGTCATTGACGCCAATTATAGGGGAGAAATTGGTGTAATTCTGTTCAACCATTCCAATGCCCCTTTCCACATCTCTAAATTTGACCGTATTGCACAACTAATTATAGAAAAAATAGAAAACCCCACACTAACAGAAAACAAGACTCTAGACGAGTTACAACAAAATGACAAAGATTTTAGCTCCACTGGAGTCAAGGCCATTTCCTCTACATCTCTCTCACCAAACTTTGAGACTAAATTACCTTTAGAATCAGCCAGATTGGACATTGATGCTATTAACGAATATGAATACTACACTTCAGAAAAACTTTTCAGAAATTTGAATGGCATTATTTTTGTGTCACTTTCCCTTCACACCGAGTTGATCTCACTATTCCACGATTCCCCCATCACTGGCCATCCTGGCCACGACTGCACTATTTCTTCCATTAAACACTTTTACTGGTGGCCTGGTGCAGCCAAGGATATTGTATTATATATAGAACACTGCCAAGGTGTGCTCCCTCACAAAGGGTTTGTCAAAGCCACCAGCAGGTAAACTCATGCCTCTTCCCATCCCTTCCCACCCATGGGAGGATATTTCATTTGATTTTGTTCTATCTCCCTGTTTAAAAACTACTTCATCTTCAGACTTAGCAGCTTTATTTAGAGACCACATATGGTGTCTCCACGGACTTCCTAACACTATTCTCTTGGACAAAGGACCACAATTCATCTTGGAGTTTACCAAAGAACTATGCAAAGTTCTTGGTATACAGCACAAACTCTCCATGGAATATTATCCTCAGACAAATGGTCAGACGGAACGGGTCAACCAAGGAGTTATTGTGTACCTCCATGCTTACATCACCAAAAAACCGGAGAATTGGGCCTCATGGCTAAAAATGGCATAGTTTGCATATAATAACACTCTCACAACTGCCACAGGCATCACCCCTTTTTCAGTTATGCAAAACTACTCTCTGCACATGGGAATGGAGCCCACAATCTCCACTAAGACTCCTGGGGGATCATTCAGTAAAACTATTGGCTGCTCCCATGAAGAGATCACTTCCACATTGCAAAAAACCTGTGATTGAATGTCGCACACACAAATATCCAAGTGCTCTTCCACTCCTGACTATTCTATTGAAGATCTTGTTTGGCTCTCCACCAAACACCTTTTCCTCCCCTATCCCACATGTAAACTTACACAAAAATTCATTGGTCCTTACCATATCACCACCATATTCCCTAATGCCATCATCCCTTCCTCCATCTTTATCCATCCCACAGTGAATATTTCACAAGTAAAACCCTACAAAACCCCGCTGGACAGCCAATCTGTATTTAGACCAGATCCCATTTCTGTGACCAAAGATCGTCATGAAGAATACGAAGTCAACCACATCATCTAGTTTAGGCTTCACTGCAGGAAGTTACAATACCTCATCCACTGGAAGGAATGGGATAAGGTGGATCACACCTAGGAACCCACCATTAATTTAAAACATGCACAAGACACCATTGCCAAGTTTTATACCACTCATCCAAATGCCCCATGTCCTATCCAGAGTATCTCTGAGCTTGAATTCACATCTCTCTTTCATCCTTTCAGTCCCTCCTATACTGAATTCACTAATTCTCAACTAGATCTCAAATCTGGTGAATGGGGGATAGTGTTATAGTTCAGGACCTCTACGCTACATTTTCAACTTTTCTTCACTTTTCAGACTTAACATTTTTCTTTCAAAGTCACATGACCAGTGCGCGTGACCATGAGATCCCTCATGTGACCTGAGGCCTAGCCCATGATATCATTATGACATCATGCCTCATGTCTTTCATCTCCATTTCTCTTCCCATGACTTCCTTTTTCCCACATGGACTTCTCGCTGTCCTCATGTTTCCCTTGTGTTTATCTCATGTCTTCCCTTCCACACCAGCCCTAAACTACTTAAGACTTTGATGACCTACCCTAAACCCATTGCTATTCACTATATAAACCTGTCCCTCTCTGTCATCTACTCTTTCCTTAGTCCTATTCACTTGAATTCTCTCCTACCTTAGGGGCTGGTTCTCTTGTTTACCACTCTTCATATCCTTTCCAATCTCACACTGCATTTGCTGTTGTCATGCCCATTATTGCACGCTTGTTATCGTAAAATGTTTATGCTCTATCTGGGCACCGTCAACTTCTTAGTCACTGAATATCATATTCTAGTCCACATTTGGCTAGACACTTGTAATTGCACCATTCATACCATTGCAGAGGTCGCACAATGCCTAGATTAGGTGTTGTCCTCCTTAGTTATTTCTTTCATCATTCACTCTGTTTCAGTATCCATTCAGTCAACCATTAATATCTCCCACATTAAACCTTACAAAGCCCTACTGGATGATCAAAGTGTATTTAAACCAGATCCTATCACTGTGACCAAAGATTGGCACAAAGAATACAAAGTTGACTGCATTATTCAGTCTAGGCTTTATTGCAGGAAATTATAATACCTCATCCATTGGAAAGGATGGGACTAAAATGGAATTAAAACTAAGACTGGAGATGTTACCCTAATTTAGGATAACGGTGACTTCTGTGACAGTGTGGACTTGACAGCAATAAATGTCTAACCAGACATGAATGAGGATGTGATAATCGGCAATGATGAAGTTAACAGTGCCCAGATAGAGTATTCACAATAGTGTCTATTAATGGGAATGAAGATGGCAAATGTAGAAGAGTGGTACTTGAAGTAAACCCAGCCCCTAGATAGGAGAGAAGTTCAAGTGAATAGAACTGAGAAGAGACGATAAAGGAAGAGGGTTTATATATGTAAGAATGTAGGGTATAGGGTAGGTTGTCTAAGTCTGAAAGTCTTTAGAGCTGGGTTTGATAAGGAAATAATGAGGGAAACACAAGTATAATGAGAAGTCTGTGTGGGAAGAAAGAAGTGTACTCATGAGAAGAAGACAGAGATTAAAGAGACATGAGGCATAATGTCATAGTGATGTCATGGGCTAGGCTTCTCTAGTCATGTGAGATATCTCACAGTCATGTGTGCTAGTCTCATGATGTTGAAAGTCAAAGAAATACATTACAGTGCTTTGCAAATCTCTTTAGAAAATGCATTGCAAAAAGCTTGTTGGCTAAGGATTACTAAGGCAGGACCCTGAAGGCATTGTCATGCATGTGGTTTATGTGACATGCAGCAAGTTGAGTCACTTTGCTTGCATCATGTTGCCAACACCAGAGCCTGCTCAGGATGAAAAAGTCCACACATTCAATGTATCACTAACTGTTTACACTCTCCTCAAATAGACTACTAGAGATATGTGTAAAGTGGCCACTATAAAGGAAGAAAAGTCAGTCAAGGTCAAAGAGTTGCCCTTTGCTATCAACAAGGACAACTAAATTGACTTTCTGACTGGTCTACTTGTAACGGAGTGGAACAGCAAACGAGGCTGCTCCATCCGCCTTGCGGGAAGGTTCCTACTGGCGTGGACGACGAGTGGCATCTAGCCAATAGATATGGCCAATGAGGAGGGAGAAGGGTTCGACGACGAGTGCCTTTTGTAACGGGATGACATAACCTGGCAATGAATGGAAGGAGGACTTCCACTGTGGCTCTCAGGCAGTTCGGACGTGGGGAACTGGGCAAGAGACAAGTGAATAGAACTAGGGAATATACAGGAGGGGTCTACAATATATATATATAAAAATACGGTTTAGGGGAGGCTCCTGTATCTACGTGAGGGCCAGTATAGAAGGGAAACATGTGGATAACATGAGGTGTCCATTAGGTTACCATGAGGCATGACATCACTGATGATGTCATAGCCTAGACCGATGAGGTCATAGCTCCAGGCCTTACGATGATGTCATGTCACGTGACCAGTCTAGGTGTGGTCCTAGACCCTAAGCCTAGCTATGGAGGTTGTCACATGAGATGCTACCCGATAAGATAAGATAAGCGTCCAGTGTTATAGTAATTGTATCGCAAATCCTATAACACTACTTGAAAAACATGGACAGGAGCAGTACAAGGTGTTGGAAAAATGTCGCTTCCTGTCCAAGTATGTGCTGCCAAAGTCAAAATGGTTAGTTCTTTTTTTTATCTTTTCCTCTGAGTCTAATGTGTACTAGTCAGCACTCTGGTGATGGAATAGACATCGACAATGAGTCTGACTACAAAAAAATGGTACAAAAGATACATGAACATGACATCAGCAGTACAAAGATATTTGTTGATATGAAGGTTGTTGAAAAGCTCCCAACATTGAGTGCTGGCACAATACATGATGAAGAGGACAAGACTGGGCCCATTGTGGACGCCAGTGTAGTATGTACATCACAATTGCACACTACTTGGGTACTAATACTATGGTTTCAGAGCTCAAAGGTTTCAGACATGGATACATGTCTCATGCAATGGTGCCTCAAGCTTCAAACTCATTACAAGAATGAATTTGAGGATGAGTACACATATGTTGGTCCAACAGGACTGATTATGCTCACGCCAAGTTTGATGATAGACTAGTGTTGTGCGCTGGTAAGTTTTTTTCATTGCTGCATCAGAAGAAAACTCTAATGCTTTTTGGATACAGGATGAAGTGAATAGTGTCAACATCAACTCATTGACATCAGTACTGCTACTGCAAGCACTCACAAACTTGAGCTCCAGCCTCGTTCAACAAGCTGCAGTGACCACTCAGCCCAGTATTATCTCTAATGACAATCAACCAATGGTACAGCATCCACCCTTAGTAATGTCTCACAAGCCAGCTGTTCAGCCCATTCCAGTGCCACCACTATCACCTTCACATCTCAAATGATTCCTTGCCTATGCTGAAACCTACTTCAGTGTAGAGAATTCAGTCCACCATGAAAGACAAAGATTGCATATGAAAAGTGCTATCATGGTGGTAGAGATTGCCACTTTACTAGGCCAATGATGGAGGGAGGTGATGCTGATTTGAACACTGATTACAATCTATACTACAAATATGACACATAAAATCAATGGCTTCCTATCCCACATGGTTTTGTAGTCATTGAGGACTATAAGCCTGAGGAGGATGACATCTTTCCACTGTTTTGAAAGTACTATGTAGATATTTACATAGTACATGTACTATGCAAGATATCCAGATGCATGAAAATAGCCTTCAGCCTTGTCTGGTGTAATGCTCTGACAAGTGTGAACAATTCTCATCATAGACAGATCTGTTACAGTTGGTCCAGGTAGGAATAAACATGAACCTAGGAGACCCTTGTCAACAGGCTGGTCGTAATGAAGAACAATGGAGAGGAGTCGCTATGAAGAGTGACTAGAGATAAAGAAGAACGACAAGCATCCACTCAAAAGTAGGACGAGAGACTTAGAGAGGCATGGACAAGTGAAGAGAAACAAGGTGCTATTCCAGGTAGGAATAGCTTAGGGAATCCATGGTAAAGGTAGCAGCCTATATATATACCCTGGGTATCAGTGCACAGACCAAGCTGTGTTATAGCAGTAGGTCAGAGGAATCTAAATAGGGTAAGTGGAGTGGAAAAGACGGCAGTGTAAAGGTGTCATCAGAGAGAAGAACGAGGCTGTCTGATAAGAGATAAGAATGGGTAATCAGAATGACCATTGTGAGAGAAGAGCAGAAGTAAGCATGATGGTCATCGTGGGACAAGGAAGGCAAGAGCATAAGTCATGAGATGAGATATGACAAGAAAAGAAAAGAAAAGAGAGAATCGTAACATTACCCCCCTACTAAATCTGAAACTCCGGAGAAAAATAATGAGTAAAAAGCATGAGTCAGAAGTCGTGGTAGGAAGTGCCAGGGGAACCAGTCATATTGGCATAGGCGACATCATCGTAGGGGTCATCATAGTCATATGGGGAAAGAGCATGAAGGGTGGATAGGAAGGCATGATCTGGAAGTGAGGGGGAGATATGGGGTGAGTGGAGAACAAAGAGGAGTGGAAAGAGTTGGAAGGTGAGAAAAATGGAGGAGGAGTTCAATGACAGAGAGGGCATCATTGCTGAGTGTGGTATTACAAGGCAAGAAGAGCATTGGTACCAAGGACAGTCAATTCACCAATGTCCCAAATGGTGGCATTCAAGGCAAGTCTCGTCGTAATGAGAGTAGGAGTGAGCAAGGGGAGTATCAATAAGTTCTCCATGGATGGTTCCTCTAGTTCATAACTCATGTATGAGCTCAGCATGTTGGACAACGATGAGCTCATCAGGTAGGAAAGGGGAAGAAGATACATAGCAATTAGCTTATCAGGTAGGAGAGCGGAAGAAGACACAGAAGGGGTCTGGTATTCATTAGCAGTGATGACGGAGGGGGCGATATAAGTGGGATGGGTGCAGTTAGAGTGAGCATGGTACTGGTTAAGCTCAAAAAGGTAACAGTTGATGTTGTCAAGGAACTTGGGCATTCCGAGTTGGAAGAGGGTGGCAGTGAGGTTTCCCTCAAGGTTCTGCTGGATATTATTAGGTGGCACAGCCTGTCATGTATTTACAGACCAAGGAAGCAAGGCTGGGCCACCAGAATTCTGCAGTGACAAGTTGGCAGGGTTTAAGAAATCCAGGATGTCCCACAGTTTCATGGTCATGGCAGCATTGGACAATGGTATGGCAGAGGGAGGAGTCATTGGGCACATAGATACAGCGGTTCTTGTAGGTCAGGAGACTATTGATGTGGTTCCAGTCAAAGAGGCAGGAGTGGAAGGTGGGAGGAATAGAACCATCCATGCATTGGAGGCTCTGTAGCACAAGGGGGTTGGAGGCAGAGGCTGATTGGACTTTATCAGCCAATGCAATGTTGATTACATTGACAAATAAGGAAGGAGGAAGGAGGATGATATTGTCATTGTCGGGAGGATCAATAGCAGGGAGGAGGTCAGGTCAGCAGGAGAGAGCATCAGGATCAGTGAGTTGGGAACCCTGGACATGTCACATATTGAGATCAAAGTTGGCAAGATCAAGAAGCCACCATGCTTGGCGGTGATTCAATGCCTGAGGTTGACGGAAGTAGATAGATTCTTGTGGTCGGTGAAGACCTGGATGGAGGATAAAGGGCCATGGAGGTAGTGTTGCCATGTTTTCAAGGCATGGATGACAGCAAGAAGTCGGTAAAAGTTAGCAAAGCCAAGAAAGAATCAAACATCCTTGACTTTCTGGGGGGTTGGCCATTTGGCAATGCCATCAAGTTTAACAGGGTCCATAGCAAGTTGACTGGGTTTAATGATCATACCAAGGTATTTGACCTCAGTTGTGGTGAATTTGCATTTTTTGAGTTTAAGATGGAGGTCAAGTTCCATCATTCATGGGAGAACACATTTAGTACAGTGGCTCAAATAAGTGTCCCAATGTTGGGCCATTTTAGAAAGACTTCATATTTGCAAGAGAACTAAAATATATCAGCTCTGACCCTTGCAGGATCATAAATGCCCCTAACTCCTACCCT
>JBBPLC010000429.1:0-22128 GCA_038089535.1 Hemileccinum rubropunctum | reverse complement strand
GGGGAACACTCTTACTTCCTGCCATTATAAATGCACATCCTGAAGCCCCCGAGCTACTGTGTTGGGGTGAATGACTTTTCCTCCACTTTCTGGCCTATCTTGCGGTATGAATATCGGTAGTTGGTTCATCTTGGATTAGAATCAACAGGAGAGACTGGGATCATCCTCACGGCTTCTCTTTCAAGTTCGTGTCGACGACACTGCGTCCATGGCTTCAGCATGACACTCTGAGTCTGCGCGTCCCTCAACTACAATATTTACACCTAAGCGAGGTGGTTGATCAGCTCGCCTTCGACAGGTTCTTGATGGTCACTTGATTATCGATCGAGTGGATCATGGAATGTTTCCACTGCCTGTAAACCACAGCACTCATGACGGAACATTCGGTGATACGTTGCATACCAGTGTAGAGTCGACCTCCTTTCTGCGTTGGTTAATGGCAGGCTTGGCGAATGTTCCCACAAACTTGAACATGGCGGTGCCACTAGTACTGCGGTCGGACTAATCTTCTGATTATCTTCAGACCCTTTTTTAACCTGGTTCTTCCAAAGGCTGAGATTGTAACAATTGTAAAGGAGCTTGACACTGTTCCCAGGAAGACAGACATGTCCCGTCATCAATGCACCTAACGGTTTATTGGATATGGTGAAATCGATATTGTTGAGGGCGTCAACAACCAGACACCTAACATGTCATCCGCGCATACGAGTGTGAGTAGGTATTTCCGACGACTGGAGTGACGGGCTGTTTCTTTTCCTCTCGCAGATTGTAACATGCCAGCATCGCGAACGATGTCGGGGTAGGTGCCTCACGCTATTCAGAAGTTCATTCTAGTTCGATACCTTGCATTTCAGAGCGAGCATGGAAACTGACTGTGGCGTCGAAATCGATGACAACAATAGCGTCGGACCAGACTTTAACAATGTTGGCAGTGGCTGGTGAGTTCCCCCCACCTTTTTCTTTTCTTTTTGCAAGCGTTGCCAACTTGACCAGGTGTGCAATTGAGAAGAGCTATACTTATATTTCGATATACTTCTAGGAACGTGCCAGTAGTTCATCTGCTCCTTCCTAAGTGACACCCCCGGGAAGCACCATTGATACCAGCACCTAGGTAATCAATTCGTACTACTGATGTCCGAAGCAAATTACTGATATCTTCAATCAGGGTACGCCTGCGGCTTACTTCCCGGACACGGACTGTGATTTCCCATCTCATTTTGGACCTATGAACGTTATCATCAATCTGACCTTCTGCACGTGGCGTTCCATTCTTCCGTATCGTATACCGCAAGCTAAAGGCATGCTGCCGCAGGTGGCGATTGGGCTGGTGCTGTTTACTCTTTGAACAACTACCCTTCAACCTGTGTCGGTGAGCGCCACAAACCCAACTATCCTTTGTGAAATGAGACTCACTGTATGGTCAGATTATGTTGACAACAACCCATCGGCATTTTCGGGCGCATACTTTGAATTCAATGCTCTGAACATCTACCAGTAAATGTTGGTCCCTTCACCACACAAGGGCGCCACGCAGGGGTGCACATTGACGTTTAAATGTGTTTAACCGGGTCCGATAGTGGATTGAATCGGATGGAAGACAACATGGTCGAAATCAAATGCAAATCCAATCTTCGTGCGGTCCCTGATGGACAAGATGAGTCGTGAGCGGTTGCTGGGAAGGCAAAGATCCGACACGGGCGAGCGGAAAGCGGGCGCGAAGTGGGGCTCCAATGGATGCGGGGAACTGCGTTCTTAGCAGGGATATCCTCCCCGAACCCTATCTTATCAACGTGAGTATTTCAATCCAAAATTGTCCCAGATAGTTCGCTAATATCGCGTGCTTCGTTAACTACTACAGAGCGATTCACATGAACGGGAAATTTGCCCCATGATTGGTGAAAGCGCTGCCATCGAACGGCCCGACGCGGGAAAGCAGAGCTCAGAGCCAAATCAAAACTGTCTCTCCTTTACTACTATTGGTAACATGCACAGAGAGGTCCAAAGGGGATAGAAGTGGACGCTCAAAATACTGTATGGTCTGTTGGATTCCTCACGCATGGGAAGTACATCGTGAGTGGAGGTTTGGAAGGGACGGTCCGGCTTTGGCGAGCGGACGATTGATCGTCAGTGGGACGCAGAGCGGAGTGGTGTGGGTGTGGGACGCAAAGAGTCGCGAGGAAGTCTGCGAGATAATGGGTCATGCAAGACCTGTAGGTGCAGTGGACATATCATTTCGGATGCGACGAGAGTTGCTACAGGGTCGCACGACTCTACTACCTGCGTCTGGTCCTTGACGTCTGGAGAGCGACCCACGATGGCATCAGATGAAGTCCCTGTTTCTGTTCTCCTTATCACGACCGACGAACCTTAGCTCTTATTGCACTCTCTAAATTCTATCAACAATATCTGCTAACATTCCTGTCCCCGCCCCCTTAGAACTCCGAGCTGCCCACCACCTTCATGCATTCCGCCTCCAAGGTCAAGTGTTACCCTACAAGAGCAATGAGTGCAGCCACAGCCAACCCTCACTAAGATTTTTGGGCTGGGAGACCCCTTACACTCCAAACTCTTCGAGAAAGCGGGCAACGAAATGTATGGACTTTCTCGCAGAACTTGTACCACTCTTCTGGCCATTCATTCTTTACTTCCTGTAGTGTATTCTCTATGTTGTCTTGGAGAGCTTTGAAATGTGCAGCAGCCGTCAAGTCCAGGTGGTGCATGACACGTTGGAAATTTCCAGTTGACCATTCTTCGATGGCTTGGATAATCTGTCGAGGAAATTGTAGGCTCATCTGTCTATAGTAAGAGTTATCGTTGCATACCAATACGACTGCCCGTGCAGCATCGCCTGCAGGGTAACCTCCAGGTGGCGTTTTGTCGAATTGGCTGGGACCACCCTCCCCGAACAACTTTGCGTAGAGAACTTGTATGAGGACTGTGTCCCCAAGGGTGTCACCATGCCGAACTGGCTACAGAGTTGTTTATTGTGGTCAGTTGGCATGGAGATAAATGAAAAACGAACCAATGTAAGGTAGGGATGGATATCTAATATCTTCCTGGCTCGAAGGGCTGCAGTAGGTCCTGTTCCGTGGTCTAAGATACGATACTCGATGAGTACCTGCAGTCGTGCAGTGTCTAGTGCGTGGTGGTCACCCCTTGTACTAGGTAAGAAGTGGGAATCCTCGAGGAGTGGCCTCCACTCTGCACTTGGGGGAGCAAGTCCGAAGACAATATGCAAAAGCTGGCTCATGGCACCCATCTTCCTAGCTTCTGTGATGTCTATTCCCAGTGATCGCGGCACATTTCCAGTGAGTTGTCCATAATGTCGCTTGCCAGTATAAAATCGGTGCTGCGATTGTCTGTCCAGCAGGGAGTCTTCTTGATGTCCAGAATCGCAAAGACCAGGAAAGTACTGGCGAAAGAATGCTGTATAAAGCTGCCGTATGGTGGCAACGGAGAGAGCAACGTCCAAATTTGTAGTGTGGAAACGCAATCGCTGATTAAGCTCGTCGCCATCCCAGGAATGAGAACCAGACATCTTGGGGATTGTACGACAAAAGATGTGGGTATCTTGTTGTGTTACATCTTTTCGGAGGATGACCAAACAATCGATGATAATTGGGCGCAGGATGCCAAGGTAGAACATTAAGGAGGATGCGAGTGAGGGTGGTAAGAACCACAAGCATTCTTGTCGAGACTTCCCAGATTGCTTTGCAACAGGTTTACCGATTGCGAGATGACCATCAATCAGAAATAGACCTCTGCTGGCACCTGATGCACGGCACTGGTCGAACTGCAAAGATGCAAATTGAAAAGCTCGTGGTGGGATCCCGCATGTGAGAGCGACAGACGCCATGAATAGTGAGAGTATGCGGTCGTTACACTGTAGCCACTGATGTATCCGCTCCTCTTTGCCATCAAAAGAGTGAAAGAGTAGCTCCTTCACGGCACTTTGCTTTGCTTCGAGGAGCTTAGCATTTTCTGGCTGACAAAAGATGGATCGTTGGTCGCCAAGGTCGTCGGAAAACTTGGCTAGATCATAGAAATGAGAGAGAACATGTGCCGCTTTTTCAGGGAGCCACTTGAGAACCGAGGCTTCCACCTCAGATAGAATCCGTCGGGCTTCCTCTCCAATTTTGGATAGGTTGATGCGATGACTCTCTCCAACCGCATCGATCACCACGGTTGTACCATCTGCCTGGAACCCAAAGCCGATCCTGGAGCTTTCATTAAACGCGGTAGGGGCAGCATCGAACCAGATTGCTTTGAAGCGGTCATACGGCGTAAAGTAGTCGCTTCCAGGTGTCGTTCGTAGCCAGCGCTGTTTTTCTCGGTGGAGAACTCTGAGAATCGTGCAAAGTCAGTATATTTATGCAGTAAGCATGCAAATCCTTACTGAAGAACATTCATTAGTGACCCATGTTGTCCATCCTCTACTTCAGTTACCCCCATACCGTCCTCCTCCTCCTCCTCCTCCTCCTCCTCCTCCTCCTCCTCGTCGTCGTCGTCGGCATCGTCGTCACTGTCGCAGTTACCTAAAAATGCTTCAGGTGGTGTTTGGCCATTGGTAACCTCTTTGGACACGGTGAGTGGGCCTGAGGACAAAGACTCGGTGTTGTTCATGGCCACCAGGATTTCGCCACTGAAAGGGACAAACTTGCATTTTCCGTCGACCTCTAATCTCGCAGCGTGAATTACAATTGTAAGAAACCAGTACTGCATGATGGCGCAGTCTCTTGTCAATGGGTTGGCTGCCTGAAATTGCAAGTTTCCTTCAGGAGAACGCCTCAGCGACAGCAGGAAAAGGGAGCTATCAGTCGGACATTCCATCTTCCCCGACACATGTATTTCTTGGCGGACAACAGAAACGAGAAGGTCGTGCAGGAGTGGGACAGTTTGAGAAGCGAACGTAGTGCTGTATCGGCCATCAGCTGAAACAAGATGGTCGTAGAGCATCCTAGTCGCTAGTGTTTGTTCGTTGGAGCATTTGACAGAAAAGGACCCGAGACGTTTTGAGTGAGATTTGTCTTTTAACCGAGAGAAGTGGTGGGTTCGCAACATCATGCACAGAGTTTTCGTCATCACTAAGCGATACCGTACGTATGTTTTCTTTCTGAGGTTCCGATAATGGGCTTTCGTCCTGAGAAATGGAATAGTCAGGTAGCGACTGGAGCATGGTGAAGAATGGCTTACCCAGACGTCACGAATTTCCTTACGGATGGATGGCATCCATCAAGGAATAGGTTTGCGTCCACCAGATAACCTGCCAACATCTTGTCCACCTCCAGTATGCCCTTCTCCAATGCGGCACGCTTGGAGGGAAAGCCAGTGATTTCCTTCCCGTTGGGCAACTCCACCAACTTCAGGATGAATTGCATGTCCGTTCCGTTAAGGCCGTGGAGGTATTCGTACCATCCAATCGCCACCAAGTGGGGAGCACATGGCGCAAGCGACAACGGTTTTCTTTGGATTGCAGTCGAAGCGTTGTGTGGGAATGGAAGGGCTGTACCTGGTGCCCAGTCCTCAGGAAGCAATATCACCGCGTCCGAGAGCTCAGACCGCCCTCCTTTCGGATCACCAAGCCTATACGGCCGGATGAAGTAACGCAGCTGAAGATCACTCCTTTTTGGACGTTCCAACCCCTTATGGTCATACCGATAATGAGTCCCCATCGATTTCCATGCAAACCACCGAGGCTTATTGCAGTCTGGGCATTTATACCCCGCCGTGACCTTCAATCCCGGAATAGCATCAGTGACTGCGTCGGGAAGATCGAAGGTCTGGGTGCCTTCAGGAATTCCATGAGATGTAAGAAGATGGGAGACGACGAGATCGTAATGAATTTTCCTTGCTTTACCCGTGGACGTGATGTCGAGATCCATTTTATGTTTTGTGAAAATGTGCTGGCCGAGGTGACCTGGAGGATATAGGTAACCGCATTTCTCGCAGACGAAGCCATAGGGTCCAAAATACATTCGGATTTTTGTGAGGATCGGACAGTCGGTAATCGGAGTAGAAGGGCAAGGCTTAGACAGGTCGACGTGGGATTTCAACGTGCAATGCAACGTGGGGTCACTGGCGCTGAGAATGTTCGAGCGAATAAAGGTGGTGTCCCGAATCTTCGTGCTGTAACCCGCTGCTCCCCTCTCTGCCTGCATGCGAATTCTCTTCTGGCTGGGGCCGTGGTGACGACGTTGGCACCTCCTATGGCGTTTACCGGATTCTAGATCTCCATACTCGTCTTCTGTTTCACCAGTATCTTCAGACCCATATTCACTGTCTTCGAATTCGTCCCTGGTGTCCTTTGCATCCTCCGTTTCGCCTCCCTCAGATGCATCTTCAGCATCTTGGAGCCATGTATTACATCCGCTCGAGTCACCAGCATCTTCATTGACCATAACATCAAGGTCCGTGGACGTTGCAGGGTCTGCAGAAGGCAAAAATCGACCGCATGAAAGACGTTTTGAGGCAAGTGGGTTGTGCGATGCTGCTGAGATATCTGTCAGATTTGATGTGACGAAAAGCTATATAATGACTCACAAAGGAACGCATTCTCTGCGGATTCGGCATGGTGTGGTGTGATGCGGTGTGGCAGCAGAGATAATCGTTGCTGGCGCGAGTCAGCCCGTTGTCGGGAGATAAATAATCTGGACTTACCTTTTCAGAATGTCTTCGATTAGTTATGAGGACGCAGTCCATCAACGATGCACTGCCCATCGTAGGGATGCTTGAGACGAGAGAACTTGTGATGCTAAGACTAGAGCAAATGTAACGATGAATGTGGAAGAGAGGAGGGGGAGGGAGACAGAGAGACAGAGAGACAGAGAGACAGAGAGAGACAGAGAGACAGAAAGGTGATCGACCCTGTACGAGTTTACATGCCTGGCCAGAGTCCTTTGGTGGGATCGATCGACTGGAAGGGTAAATTTCGCTAACGTGTCAACGTAACTTAGGAAAACACCTCACCAAAATAGGGATACTATGTCCCCTTCCGCGGATTGGTCCGATGTCGGAGTTCAGTGTCGAGCGAGGCGAACAACCTTGGTCCCCAGATCTTGAACGTAAAGGAGGCTTCCTTCCTGGTTGTTTTTTCATGTCAAATGACCGATGATATGAATCGAGTCATGTCGGTGGACAAGGGCGGCGCTGATCTTCATATGCTGACCGAGTAACAGGAAGTTATTGCAAAGATTGTGTGCGATCTTCTCGCATGCAACTTCATGGCCCTGACGCAGATTCCCGTCGGGGAAATCGGAAATCCTGATGACGGCCCCAACAACTGCAGGGAACCTCCTCGCCAACGCGGCTAATGCGAGAGGCCCGACGCTAACACACTCTAATTGCAACCAGAATCTGCATCGAGCGATAAGGGTTCCGCCGACTAAGCAACCTACGGAGCGGCCTTACCAATTAGAGAGACTCGGAGGGCGACAACTTGCGACATTCGTGATCGAAGAAATGTCACCTTGGCAGCTGCATCGCGCGCTAGGGAGTCGAAAACGGAGTGAAGGGATGCTCATGGCGGCAGAGACTCGGGGGACGAAGGGAAGGACTTGGATTACCAGACGGTGGTCAGACATTCTTCCTGGCAAGGCGTCTTGTCGGCAGTAGAACTCCGCCAGCGCAAAGGTCTACGATACCCCTTGGAGATGAACTGGCGGCCGCCCTTCTGAGCCGCCCGCCAAAGAATCTGGATGGGTTCCGGTGCTGCTGAATCAGCTGCATCAAAGCATCCTCCGGGACAATGTCCTCTGCAAGATTCGTGAGCTTGGGACCCCTAGGTGAGGAGAACGGTCGCATTACAGACCGGGTAGGATAGTACTTGAATGCGACTGCACAAGTGGCGTGCTCGGTGTAATCGTACAACGAACGAGCATTAAAGTCCATTGTGCTACGCGGCCTCCGATCTGAGTCCAACAGAAAGAGTGGGAGGTGGCATGCCGGAAAAGCGGCTCCCTTCTCTGCGAGTGCACAAAGAACCAGAGACCCGAAGTACCTGAGGGCCAAAAGGGAGGACTAGCGAGGAAGCTCAGTGTAGATCGGGAAAAGGTGGAAGAGACCGGAGCCACAAGGCAGGAAAGAGACATGAAGTTCTCGCAGGGATTCTGACAGGGCAAGAAACGCCATCTGTCGTATCCGTCAGAGCGCAAGCTTGGTTTGTAAGAGTCAGAACCAGACAGAGAATGATGGATGAGAGAGCACGACTCACCGTGGGCAAGTACAAGAAGGATTCGGAGAGTAACTGGAGAAGGGCAGAGGGACCGGAGACGAGAGCCGAGAGCTTAGCGGGCACCGGAACGTTCGGAGACACGGGGACTCGATGGGGCGTTGCGGAGACACGGAGTCCCGCAACATGCAATACTACGTGTATCCTAACCGTTGTATCACGAGGGAGGCCACAAAGATGATAACAAACTTACGTACCTGAGATCTGCACATTCATCCCCTTATTCCGGAACTCTTGCGCTTAGGCGGACCTCCCTTGTTAAATTTTTTGCCCCCAACACTTCGTTGTCCCTTTGACGCCAATGGCATAGAGGTCTTGCGGCGCGTAAACGACATCAAGAGTGGTGGTGGTTTTCCTACACCAAAGTAGGTGATGCACAGCATCCGTTGCCACTGTGCAATTTGTTTCACTGGGCCACTTTGCGTGTTCAGATGACCTAGTGTACGGTGTGAATTACCAGAGCCGAGATGGCCAGCGAAAGATGACTCACGTTCTCAGGGAAAATCTTCAAAACCCCATGGATGAAACCAGAGATACGCTCTTCACACCATCGGCGATCGAAATGGCCTGCATAAATCAAGTCACATGATCCCATGCTAGCCACCCACACACTGCGTTTGTACATTTGGAATATCGCTACAGCCTGTCCGCACTTGCATCAAGACATATGCCAACACTCTGCGATTGGTCTGAACCATACCAAGGCCCCAAGGGACCAGAACATATCAAGAGTTCACCTGAGATAGTACCGGAATAGAAAGCTTGTACAACCCAGCGGCCAGGGCCCCAATCGAGATCCCTCTTAACAATCTCGCATGCAATCTTTCCAATCGGCATGGCGTTTCGGGCAGACGAACCTTGAAACTCGTATGCGAGGGCATCGTTCCAGGACGCTGAGCACTGACCTTGGAAGCCCGATTGATGGCGCCGTGAGTCGCCTAAAGCATTCCCAAATTGTTTTGATATGACGATATTTTTCTAGCTTCCAGCGTCACTCGGTTATCGCCCTCAGGCTACACTACCCTGACAAGTACAAGAACGGTTAACAACTTTAATCGGCGTGGTGTTCACTAATGCGCCTGTGGACATGCTATATATCAATACGAAGTTCGACATGATTATGGACTGTATCGGTACAATTCTGGATCTGGAGGGGATAGCCGAAGTTCGGCATTACTTGGAGGTCGGTGCGCAATAATTGAAGTACTTGCCAAAGGCTGAATCTGCATCAGATGGACGTTTCGCCGGTCCCTGAACGTGCAGAGGAGCTCCGTCACATCGGTCGTCCATCTTCTCTGCCGGGCTGGTGTGCGTACGCACGCCAAACTTCCGCTCAGTGACTGCTACTACTATTGCCAGTGGTCACTATACCTTGTCCGTCCAGTTGGTGCGTTTATTTTCGCACACCGTCCCTTCCTCTCTTCATCGTGATCCTGTGTAGCTTCGACAATTCTTTGGTCCCGGCGTCCTGCCATCAAGATACATTCTCATGCTATGCGTGCGCGGAAATATGGATTGGATCGCCTTATGGCCCCACTCGATGTGAACCAGTACAAACTGAGCGATAACAATGTTTTCGAATTCTCGGATGTCAGCCGGACTGATTCGATCAGTACCCTCGCACAACTTGTGGGTTTTTGCCGTTAATGCAAGGCTATTCGCTGACTTTTGTCGTAGTGGGAGGTTTAACTTGGAAGACGACACCCTCTCGGGGAGGCGGTCGAGCGTTGCCAGTAAGTGTGCTCATTTGGCCGTATGTGTTCGGTGATCAACCCTTCGACAATGTGGTGAACCGATTCCTAGCTTTGCGGGCGGCCGTGTCGTGCATCCATCCGAATACTCTCGTCAACTGGATCGCAGCATTTATGCGCGCCAGATCGTTGTGACGATTACATTTTTCGTCGAGCTCCCCAGCGACCCTATCCATGGTTCCTCGGGCGGTCGAAAAGTTTTCCCACTGCCAGATCTCGCCCTCGCGTTGTACCACATCCTTGACGAGGCAGTGCGAACGAAGCGCTTGCTTGGAATTGGGGGTGGGCAGGTTTCAGAAATTGGTTTCGAGGCTCGTCTGGCCGGGGACGTTTAGCGAGTTTCTGCAGTTGAAGCTAGATGAGGGCAGTCGCAACATCGGACAGGTCAAAATTCCCATTGCATTCCCCCAGCCCGAGTATGTAACCTGGTTTTCGAAGTGGGTCGTACACGAGTTGTAACTTGTGCGGGGCCCAAACCCGTCTTTGTACATGGGTACGATGCACTGCAGCAACGCTGGCGGACGATGTATCATGTAACGCCCCTCTCACGCCATTTGGAAGAAACATTACAACATTTCGAAGCTTAAGCAATGACCCATCAGCGATATGTGACGACATGACATGCCGCCACGCGGCCCATCAGTCATATCACAACTCTGACTCCTGAGTCAAGCGTTCGGACATTGGAAGACTCTTCGAGATTTTTTGGTCACGTCGGGGCTAGTCGGGGCTAGTCGGGCATCGTCCATGACGGTCTGTTGGCAATTTCCGACTCTGACCACGTTTATCAAACCCTCGGTGAATGTTTGAACGTTGAACGGCAGCGATGACGGCAGACTGACCTTTCGTGGACTAGCTCTCGGCGACCGGCTCTGTTTTCCCCTCCCCTCGCTCAACGGAGACCACCATTATTACTTAAACCCACTCTGCGTTTGTTTGTCTTCTTAGGCCCCTGCTGCGACGGCGGATCCGACAACGACGATCGAGATCGGGACCGGGATCGCCGCATCAACAATTCCGTCGACCTCCTGGCCCATATATCCTGCCAAGTTCCGCTCTCAGCCGTCTCCGGCCGCGCCGCCCTCATCAGGAAGAAGGCCAAAATCTTTTTGGGCTTATCTCACACTTAATCGAACTTAGCGCGCTTCTGGTGACTACGCTGCGACTAAGCAAGCCTCCATTAGTCACCAGAAGCGCGCTGAGTTCGATTAAGCATGAGAAAAGTTCAAAAAAGATTTTGGCCTTCTTCCTGATGCTCCGACCAAGGCCCTCGCCCTGATTCAACGATCGCGGTCGTTCTCGCTCGCTTCGCTCTTGCTCCAGCATTTGGTCAAATTCCGGTGCCTGGCGCGATCATCCCCGGGATGCTGCCTCGGCAACAGCACCAGGTAAGAATTCCCAGACCCTGCATTACGTTCGATTGAAGAATACTCAGACCGAACCACGGAGTCAGCTCGTGGCTCAAAAAAGTGCTTGTGTCTTTCTCACTGAGTCGATCCAACATGGCAGTCCTGGCAGGGATGGATACCAACTTACTGAGCCGAACGTTCTGCGCCATTTCGGGTCAGGCTGATCCGGTTGATCACTTTTCACCGATCCGCGCCTCTCGGAACCTAGTTCACTCTTAGGCGATGGGAATACGCGGTCCCAGAATCACTTGAATGGGAAGCTAGTTACTCGGAGGGGAGCATATAGCGGCCCATCGAGGCGACCTCGTGAATTGGCACGTACGCGCTCTGCCTGTAGGTCATTCAATTACTTACTGAGGTAGGCCTGCGAATAACGCTAAGTGGTCTTGCTGACTGATCCCAAACAGTAGCGGCCTGCTGAATCACAAAAACATATTTTAGCTTTGTAGGTTACCTCTATAAATCTATTTTGTTGTTCTGACTTTCATTACTAGTGAATAATATTATCTCAAATATGTCCAACACCAGGATTCCTCGCGAAATGCCCTTCATCCCCCGTCCCGACGACGATGCAACGCTCTGGGAAGTGAAAGAGATTATTGAGGAATCTGCCAACACATATAAGGTCGTCTGGGACGGTATAGATCCTGACAGCGGAAAGCCTTGGGAACCGAGCTGGGTTAGCAAATCAGACTGCACAGATCAGACTGTGGCCCAATGGGAGGCGAAGAAAGGGGAGGTAAAGTTGAAGAACGCGGGCAGTGGGAATAAAAGAAGTAAGCTGAGGGTTACATTTCTCGTGCTGGTGTTCTATTCCTGCCAGCGATGGTTAATGATTTTTGTTGAAGGTACCAGCGGTTCCAAAAACGAGCAGCAAGCCAGGCCTATTGAAAAGCGCAAGCGGCAGTGTGAAGACACTCATGACGAAGACTGGCTCCAAGACACTAGCCTGAAATCTAAGAAACGCACACACCGAATTTTGCAGTCATCTCCTTCCACAAAAATTGGTCCACCCCGTGGTGCAAAGCGCAACGAACCGACTGCTAACAATGCATCTTCGAGCGCATCCGTTCAGAAAGCTCCGCAAGCGATACCCAAAGCTCCGCCACTTGCCCAGTCCTCCAAAGCCAAGTCCTCCCCGATGGATCCAGTTCTCCCCCGCCAAGAAGAAGAAGAGAGCTCTGAGGATGACCTGCATCGCTTCCAGGATGCACCACCCATCTCCACTGCGATCGGCCCAGATGGAAACGAGAGGCGAGATGATACTCAGGCTTCTGGTGGTTCCCACCCGCCTCCGCGCGCTTTCAAAAATCAAGCGATCCCGGTTACTTCCAAATCAACTGCAATGGAAATGATAGACAGAACGAACAACGATCTTGTCCCGAACATCTTCTCCACCTACCCTGGAAAAGGTAGTTGTTTCCAATATCCCAGGTTATTCAATTCTGATATAGAGTTGCAGTTTGGAATTAGCATGGCCTCTAACATTACACTGAAGCTTGCTCTAGAGGTAATGGAAATTTGCGATTTTTCATTGCAGTCCGATTCTCACATCGTTATTGCGGAACGCTCCACTCTCTGGATCACTCGCTAACATGGAGGAAATTAAGCGACTTCAGTGCGAAATCAGTATAGCTTCAAACACAGCATTGAAACTTGTGCTAGAGGCAGCGGAGATACTTGGAAGGGAATAGATCATCAAGACATGCCATTCTTGCTTCTCGGCTGTTTATGGTCCTTAACAACTTATTCTTTTGCCCTATTTGACTGTAGATGTGGTAGAACCTCAGTTATCGTGATTGCAAAAAAAAAAAAAAGTACTACATGTCGAACTAGACTTTGCTAAAGTGATATCGGTTTGAACGCTGCGGTGCGGTTTGTGGGCAACTTGACTTTGTGTGCTCACTGGCAGGCTGCATCCGAGTCCCAGTTTGAGTCTAACCTTTGCCGCAAGAGTGAGGACACAACCTTACATTCACAGTGACACTGCACCCTGAGGAAGTGGCATATTCGAAACTCCTGACAGCCGCGAAGCTTTGCAGTCCCAGCACTAGCATAGTCATTTAAATTCGTTTACACCCACCATTACCATTGACGACGTGGCAGTCACACCAGTAATATCGTCGAAGCTCGGTGCATTGACTGTGCACGCAATTGAAAAGATCGGACGTGACAAAAGATCTTGGCATTATCGTGCGGGACCTTTGGAACCGTGTCATTGCCCCCATCACCGATTTCCTCCGGACTACATATCCTCCTCAATCCCGTATTTGGTGGTGCCCCACTGCCGAGTTCTCTCTTCTGCCCCTCCATGCTGCTGGGCCGTATAGGAAGAATCAGCGGAATTTCGCTGATCTCTACATCTCGTCTTATACACGCACCCTGAGCGCGCTCATTCGTGCCCGACAGCATCACTCATCAACTTCGGCGATGGAACCAAGACGGTTCCTCGGTGTTGGTCAGGCAAAGGCCACCGGGGAGAGCGAACTGTTATCTGTCAGTACCGAATTGGCCAGTATTGGTCAGCGCGTCGATGGTCTAGCAACGTTTACGCGCATTGAGGGCGAAGAATCGTGTATCTCAAGGGTAACAGAGGAGTTGAGGAAGAACCAATGGGTACATCTGGCCTGCCACGGACTCGCGAACAGGAAAGAGCCACTCGAGTCAGCGTTTGCTCTCCGCGACGGGCACTTTACAATCCAACATATCATTCGATGCCACCTGAAGGATCCCGAATTCGCGTACTTATCCGCTTGTCATACGACTGTCGGAGACGAAGAGAGTCCGGATGAGGTGATCCATCTCGCGTCGGCGATGCAGTTTGCTGGATTTCGATCTGTGATTGGGACGATGTGGGCGGTGGACGATGCTGAGACGAACAAGATCACGTCGGTGTTCTATAGTCATATGGTGGATGAGTCGGGTCGATTGGATCATACGCGTGCAGCCTATGCGCTGTAGAAGATGATGAAGTCGGTGGATGTACCGTTTGATCAACGCATCCTATATATACATATCGGTGCCTAGTGTTATACCCTTTCGCTATCTTGCTTTGTGTTGCTGCCGTTGTATAGCTGCTTTCTGGTACTATGCTATCTTTTCCTTCGCGGAATCCAATCTGACGGCTGCCATGACTGTCAATACCTGGCATATTCACTACGTCTTTGATGAACGCGCTCCTTGCGAGGAATAAAACAGAAATGACAGATGACGCCCGAGAATGACGCTGTATCAATGTCCGCAATGGGGACGAACCAGTTGAGGAAAACGACTGAGTCAAGGAGATGGTATGACGTTCCGACGTATCCGGTGTGAACGAACTGGTGGATTAGCATCGATTGGGTTGTTTGATAAGCAGGACTGCCCGGGATCCCTCGTGTCGGTGTACGTTGACCGGGAACACAGTCGCGAACAAAAAATCAGTGGATAGAGAAGAGCGTCATCATGCTCATAAATGATCAAACGCGCACCGGTACACTTGATTCGGACTTTCTGGTTTGTGGGTGCCGACAGATATAGTACGGCCAGGTGCCTAGCCACATTCATGAGGTGCACCCCGTGTTCTGAAAGAGAAGGAATAAATTGGCTGGCATGGATGATGTTCGTGATCGATCGGGTTTGGGGAACCGGAGCCGACGTCGCGGAGGGTCTTTTTCGACAACTTGAATGGTGGGTTGGCTGTTGCCCCGTAAACGCTACGGGGCCTATTTGTCCAACCTGAAGGAGGAGACCGACGCGCTATTGTATTGGCATCCTGAAACACTAGACGCCGACCGGCTAGCAACCATTGCCTCATTGATGGACCAGTGAATTGTGGAGCCGCCGGGTCCCTTGAATGTACGAATTTCCCTGCACATTCATCATACCGTCACCGGCAGTTCTTTGACTAGGTGATCTGGAGTAGCTACGTATCTGCATTGATGAGAGTCAGGCTTTGCTGTTTACTGTATGGCCAGATTTGCTTTGCACGTTTGTAATGACATTTCCGTTTCCAAGTTAGCCTCTATTTAACAAGTGAAACTCTGGCATGCATACTCACGGTGGAATGATTCTTCCGAGATCAGTAACTGCGAAGGGAATTTAAAAGTTGGCATAGACTAAGCTCGACCGGGCTAATAGACTTTGCGACCGTATGGGTGCATACCCTGGGGGAAGTTTAAGGAGATAATCGTGAACCAAGCCTGAGCCTTATCGAGGCTTAGGCCAGCGGCGTCACTACAAAAACAAATTGCACTATTCGAAAGTTTCCAAGTTCAAGTTGAAGGGCGCATACCATGATTGTTCCGAGACCGCCGCTACACTTCAATTCCTTGCCGGTGGGCCTCGGAGTCTCAGGCCTCTGGCAGGTCTGCACGGTGTGTGCGTTTCTTTGCCTGAGTCGGTGAAGCGTAATACCCAAGGCCCGACCTTACTAACTTGAAAGACCTCCGGATTGTGCCTTTTTTCCCAAGTAACTTGAACGGGAAACTTGAATCAACTGCGGCTAAACTGCGGCCGCTCCAGAGTGCGATGACGCCAGCAACCTTACTTAGTTGCCTCACTCATTATTTTAGATGGGCCTCAACTCAGTCACAATAATCCCAGCCTGAGAGAAGTTTCTGTTTGCGATACGTGACGTACGTCTTTCAACTTGAAGCTTGAAGTTTACCATAGTGCTACGGGCTAGTGAGACCAGGGACCTCGATCGTGATGATGTAATTCAAAGTTCACGTTCAAATTTCAAACGGCAGTCACTGTGGCCCTTCAACACGAACGTCACCCACTCAGGAAACCGCCGGAGTGCGATGGCGGCAAGCACCGACTCCGAGGACAAGCCCCATCTGCACATTATTTGCATATTCAAGCTAACATCCCTTACGTCTGCCTGACCTTTTTTTTTGAGGCCGGGCGCGTTTGTGAGGCAAATTCTCTTGAAATATAGACTCAAAAAAACCTTAAAATCAATCCGCAACATTGATCCGCAAAGTCCCCGTTTCGTGGCCGTGACGCAAGTTGGTCCGGTGAGCGACCGCGTTTCAAGTGCGAACGTACTTATCTAAATTGAAAATTCGTTATGCAAAAAGATTTGCCAGCTGGGAGTCGAAGATTGAATGTGCTTCGCCAATAAGGGCAAGGCGGTTTGCAACGACTGTATTGTGGCAAGTAATATTTCAGGGTCTACAATCACGCGCACCTTTCTTACGGGAACCACGTGACTCCGAATCACCAATGGTTTCGCCCAAAACGATTTCATAGCTCGTGAACGAACGTAATGATTCAGTAACACAAGGCGCGGCACAATGCGCTGGCACGTCGGGTCTTCACTCCTAACAAGTCTTAGTTCGATTCAGCCGAATCCGACAACTCAGGCCCGAGATTTCGAGCTTGGAATTCATTTTCTCGGCTGCACTGCTCTGTTTGCAGATGAAAAACTTGAAGGTGATCATAGAAGGCGAGTAATCAATGCCTTCTCAACAGCTATGTCACTGTGTCGCGCCAATCGTAACTTCCCGAACGCTAATGCAGAGACCAGCTCCAGTCAAGGACATGACCTCCAGGATCTGCACTCGTTTCGGTGATCGGCTACGGGAACAGCCGTAGCGGAGCAGCTCAGACTATTTATAAAACATTCTTCATGCAGCTCCGCCGCCAGCATCAGCCTTGTTTTGTCGCTACCATGTCTGACAGTAATTTGATGTGGAGCCCAGCACTGATAGGTAAAGAAGCCACCACAGATCCCCGATACCTGGATGCTCACCAATTTGTGCATGGTACACGGTTTCTGGTTTGTACGTGCGCCCGACCGACGATACTGGCATTCTCCTGGACGCTGAACTTGATGAGTCTTCGGTAGAATGTACGGCGTTACATTAGGCCAATCGATTTGCTACAAATATTGGTTCCCGCATGATAATTGGTCTATTAAAGCACTGGTACCCCCATTCCAGTTTTTCTTTAGCTATTTTGCTTTTAGTAGTATTATCTGACCTGTTTCTGTAGGTGCTTGCGGTGATGTAAGTAACTTTGCTGTGTACCTCTTCGTGCACCGTCACAATTCTCTTGTCTAGCTTAGCAGATACCGCGCATTTTATTGGGTGCACTCATTTCATTTGGGCATTCCTCGTGTCTTGTCATGGAAACTACTCATGGGGTTGTAGCCACGAAATGGATTGGTAAGCCCCACACTATACAGTCGACTTGTATTGACGAAGCTTGTAGGGGTGGGTGTGTAAGTGGTTCATTGTTAATAATATGCTCTATCACACTTGTAATCGCATTTGGAGGTTTCTATATGCCTCTCTGTGAGCTCCCGCAAGACGCTTTTTTGATTATCCGCTTACTATCCGTTTTCCAGTACCACATCATCTTTGTCGTGGAATGGTTTGTACCAGCTCTTAGCGTCGTGTAGCGCACTAAAACCGTCGGTCAGCTTCTACTGCCGTCGCATATAGATAAGTGAGTCGCTGCTGTTAGGTCCTCACCACACCCTTGTTGATGTCACTACAGCCAGCGAGAAAAACAAGCTTCTCACTCTTGTTATTGTCAGTCCAAACCATTAGGATACGGGTTTCAAGATCTCACAACCGTCCTGCAGTTCGTCACAGTGGTTTCGGGATATGGTAATTTGTCGCTGTCATCAAAGTGGTGAGCCTTGGCTGACTTGCCAACTTTACCAGTTTTTAGCACATGTATGTACTCTGATGGACTGACTCGGGAATGCTGAATGCATCTCATCGTAGTGTTCTTCATTGAACTGTTTGTGCGTTCTTTGGCAATGTCGACGGAAGCTGAAGCCACCTTTTTGTAGCGTTCGGATTCAAACGCTTGATTATTTGTGCGGGTCTCCGGTGAGGTCTACGTGTTGTATTGGCGTATTCGCTGATTACTTTGCATCACTTCACAGCTCATACTGCCCTATTGTATTACGACTTCTGTATGGGACGTTATCATTGCAGGTGCTGTCTTCAAATACATGTGGCAATCTGGCTTTCGGAGGCAACAAAGTATGATCCAGGTTTTGGCTCGCGTTTGCATCTCTACCGGCGCATTCACTTGGTAAGCCCACCTTCTCCCCTGCTAAACATTTTAAGTGTCATATTTCGCTCAGTGCGATAGCATTCATCTTTGGTATGCTGGTATGTTCAGAGTTGTTATCGTGATGTTGCACGCCAGTTGCTGACGCTGACGAACGAAGGTTCTCACTCAGGGTCACAGCTATTGGGTACCTGCAGTGGGCATCGTCATTGGCCGGAGCAAGTACCATCTTTTAAATGCCATGTGATACGCTACTGACTGTTTGTGTAGGCTATGTGAACTCCATGCTAGCTGTGTAAGTCCCCATGATCTCTATCATACTCATAGGCCCAAGGGTGTGTATCTGGATGTTTGAACAGGCTCAACGTACGAAGAATGCTCCGTGACCGGGACGTGAATGTTGTCGAGATGACAACCATACTGGTAACGCGTGAATCCGCCAGGCCATCCGAGCTGAGTAGACTCACGCCGAGCCTAATCGCGTTGATACAGACTCTTGATAAATGTAATTTATCCAGCAATGTCGTAGAGATGTTGGGCGGAAAAACACATCGATGATAAAGTCAGATGGCTCTTCATTGAAATCGCGGCGGAATCGATGGTATCTGACTTGGCACTACTCTACATTCTCCACATCCAGGGACCATCCTCAACGATGAACATGTCCTCGCGCCAGCACTGACCTACCAGACTCTAACCTCGCTCTGATCTGCCATTATGTTGCCTGAGTCTCCCGCTCTTCGGCGGAGGTTGAAGTCTGAAATTTGGAGTCACTCAGGAAAGACTTACTTTGCCGCTGTCGTACATATCTTAGCGCTCTTTACTACGGTATGACATGTATGCAAACGTGAGTGTGACGGTTCGATACTGATGTGTACATATAGCAATTGAACAAAGTGCGTTCTTGCACCTTTACTTGATTCTTTTATTACGTCCAGTAAAACCCTCCTTTCTTGTATCCTCTTATCAACTGAACGTATGCACCTTTTTTTAGTCATCGGGACGAACCTTGAACGGAAAAGGGAAAGAAAACTAACTGTATCGATGACAAAACCGAATGATTTCTTTCTGGGACAAGATTGATTGACAATGTGGGTTAGTTGGCAACTTTACCGAGAGGCATCTTTGCCATCACACTGATCACCTCAAACAGGACCTACATCACCCACGAATCAGAATTGTTCCTTTCGGTACGAGAGCACAAGACTCACATCGGCAGCTGCTATGGTGGTCAACTCAGCGTTGGTATCGTACGCAGGAGCAACTTCGACAATGTCGGCAGAGACGATGTGAAGACCATCTAGGCCGCGCAAGATCGTGCGCAGTTCACGCGTCGACCAGCCTACACACACGTACATCGATATTAGTTGGTGCGACGCGCGTGAGGCCACGGGACGTACCCCCAGTCTCGGGCGTACCAGTCGCAGGCGCGAATGCGGGATCGATCGAGTCAATCTATTTCAAGGCATACATCGTGAGTCGTGAACACGTTCTGAGACGAAAATAAAAAAGGATTGAAATGACGAAACGACGCACGTCGATCGAGAGGTATACCGGGCGGTCTTCGACGGTCTCCCGAATTTTCTTGATGATGCCATCGGTGCCTATTGATGAAGTGAATAAGAATAGGGAAACGGTGGGAGGTTCAAATTGTCAGGGGCAGGCAAGGTAGTGTCCATACTCGACCTGAAAACGTACCGATCGTATCAATTTCACGTACCTCTATCCTTTGGAACCCAGAAGTGTCGTCGTTTGCATAGTCCGCGGGACCCGACAAGGTCGTTCGAATCGCACCGTGCTAAAATCAAAGGATAAACTAAGATCAAAACGTTCAACAGGACATGTGAAGAAGGGAGCAAGGAAAGGAAAGGAATGAGAAAGGAAACGTGATACTTGCAATAGCTGCCATTCTTGATGAGACCTTCTTGACTCGCCCAGTAAAAGTAGGTACCGTGGTTGATAGCGGCTTGGTCTGATGGGGCGCCTCCAAATATGGATGGTTTCCAAGTGTCGAGGTGTGAGTCAAAGTGGATGACAGAGATGGGACCGTAGGTGGAGTGGATAGATCTGTTGTAGGATCGAGGGATTGTCAACACAACATGTTCATAAGGGAAAGGAATGAAACGGCGCTACGATACTTGCCTGAGGAGGGGAAGTACGATTGTATGGTCACCACCAAGTGTGACGATCCTTGGGTGATGTTTGCCATCGGCGGAAATGGGGACGAGTGTTCGCCCGTTAGCACGTCATGACCGAGAGGGGAGAATGCTGGCCTGTGGAGGTGTTCCTTGTGGCAATCCTCGATCTGTTGGATAGCAAACTTGTTGTCATATGGTGTGACGGGGATATCACCGCAGTCGACGATCTTGAGGCTGGACAGGAAAGGGTTCACTTCGAGTGGAACGTTGCAAAGTCAGCCGACGTGATCCTGCGCGAATGCCGGCTGGGCCAAAGCGTGCACCAGGACGATATGAAGTGCCAGTGTCCTACAACAAGCATGTTGTTAGATCAGTTTCATACGTATACACTGCATGTTGGCGATTGCATACAAAGGGAGCGCAGATGAAGGCAATATCAAATGTAGTATCTCCGTCTTTACCGAGACATTGCAGCCACGGTAACTTCGCAAACGTGGTAATGCCAGGGAAGATGGGGTCGGCAGTGGCTGGGCTCATTCAGTTGAATATGAAACCCGAATGGTAACTCTGTGGAACAGTGGAACGTTTACCTTCATTGTCACCGGGGTAGGTCGCCTGATAGGGATACTTGAAATATTCGAGAGGAATTTGTTCACCGTGCTCATGGCCATCATGTGCAATGGCGACACACTCAAGCGCGGCGGCGACGAGGACGGACAACTGGGACCGCATCTCGGAACTGTCAGAATTTCAAAATACGGCGCGTTCAAGTGGACAAGGGAAGATGTTAAGGCCGGGAGTCCGAGTATTCGAGCTGATGTTGGCTCTCTCAAAAAAAAAGTGAGGTTGGCGTTCCAGAGCAAAATCGAGGGCACTAAAAAGGTTTCGTCTTGGGAAAAGAACATGGCACCTTGCCTCATGCCCCTACATCGTCCGAAGCTACGAACTCTCTTGGGTAAGACATCGCACTGGGTCCACTACTTTTTTCAGCCTCGAGGCAAACACATTGAGAAAAATGAGGAACAGACTGACTCGGTCGAGAGATAACTCCGAACAGAAACTCGGACAAGGTCTATTGGCAGCAGTCTGCACCCGGTGGTTGCATGCCATGGAAAATTATCGGCAGGGAATATCAGACGGGTTTACCACCATCATGCCTCGTTGCTTCAAAGAATATCAATATCTGTGTCAAGAGGAGGGAATCTAATTGTGCGACTCCGGCGACAGAACCCCACTTATATATTTGGGTGATGCTCCGCCTTATAAGCACAGACAGGCCATGATCCGAAATGAGGTCAAAAAACTCCAAGCTTTTTCTCTTTCAATCACTGGCACTGTTCAATCAGTCCCCTCTCCTCTGAGTGAACGTGCATCTGGACAAAACCTTACCACTGGCAACAACTTCAGCAAATTGAAAAGGGGTCACAAATCCTATTCCTTTCATAATCATGATGTCCACTTTCATCATTGCAATTTATGAAAAGGAATCACCCCTTTGAGTATACATGTCCAGGCATAGTGGATATCTGGGTCAACCATGGACCAAAAAACATAGTGGGTAATAACATGTGTATTGCATCTATTATTTG
>JBBPLC010000428.1:0-22187 GCA_038089535.1 Hemileccinum rubropunctum | reverse complement strand
TTGGTAAATATTTTTATATTCGCAATGGGTAGATCACGAGATCGATTCCGCTTTTCTGTAGGGGTTCCACATCGCGCCACTCAGGATATCATTTGGGTACGTCGCAATGACCCGCTCAGTTAGGAGACTTTTTTGACTGCAATGTCAGAGGGGCCAATGCATTCCTGCGGGCGCGACAGTCATTGGATGCCATTGGTAGACCACTTGTCATTCTTTGTTTGTGTTGCATCGCTCAGTTGCGATCGATGACCTAGGGCTATATCTCAAGACCCAGTGGCATTCCCGGACCCCGAGAAATTTGATCCGCAACGATGGGTTGACGATCAAGGTGGGCTCCGGAATGATATGTACAACACCTTCGCATATGGATTTGGCCGAAGGTACATAGGCTGATCATGATACCGGTCACCTCTGACTGAGCTTGATGACATCATTCATAGGATATGTCCAGGAATTCATTTCGCCAACAAGTCGCTGTACATCAATCTTGTGCTGTTGCTTTGGTCATTCCGGATTGTGCAGCAAGCTGATGCACCGATCGACGCAAATGATTATTCAGATAACATTATCTCGCAGGCGGCTCCTTTCGATGTGGAATTTATACCTCGGATAGAGGAGAGCCGGTTGAGAGAGATGATGTGCGAGGTAGCAGTTTAGATGCTTCGTGATACCCTTGGTCGTTAAAATATTGACGCTGTGATGGGGGGTCACCACAATTCTTTCTTTCTTTTTTGTGACACGTTCTGTACTCTGCAGTGTAAAAATATCACAAGCTCGCCATCGTGTTGTGTCGGTAATCATGACAGGGAACGTGACAAAAGTAACCTACCATGCCCACGAGACGTGTAACTTGAATCAGATTCAGACGAGTGGCAGTCTAGCAATATACTTGCCCGCACCTAGTAATGACAAGGCCAGTTTATGCACCGCTATGATCTATCGCTCAGAATGGTTCCATTCCGAGTCAGCAAGCAAACACCATTTGATATGAAGGTTTCATTGAGTACTGTAGGTTGCTCACTTACTCATAGACAGCATTCGCCGTACGAGCGTGACATGGGAGCGAACTTGAACGCCGCGACGGAATATTTATTTTCTACTACATTCGCGTGGGAGTTTTGACACCTAAAGCATCTTGTACTGTGAAGTCGCAGACGCGTCCGCTCATCATCGTCAAGCGCGACGGCGACCTCAGCTACGTCGACAATCAGCGTCCATCTTATTCATCCAACCACGACCAGCGACGATCGACCGTACACTCGCCACCATGGCAACGACGAATGGGAACGGCTCAGCGCCGCCCTTGACGAGCTCCACCTCCAACGGCATACCACCTCATGACGGCCCTGTTGATCCACCCCCTCCGTTTGACGTATCTATCTTCCGCTCGTACCTCCTCTCAATTTTACCCCCGGTGCTTGGCGCATACCCAGAAGAACTCGTCTCTCTCTTCGACGATGAGTTTGAGGAGAAAGTGTCGAGGTTCGCGGTGGAGGGCGGGGGTGTCATATATGTCGTCAAAGTCAAAGAAGAAACAGAGGGTGGGCTGAACGTTTAGATCTTGCCCCAATCCGCTTAACACACAGCAGAGGATGCCCCTCCGAAATTTTACTATCAACTTACTCCGCAGCTTGCCTATTCTTCATCAAACGTCACCTCGCTAGCTCTCATCAAACGCGGTCCAACTCTGGACCCGCTCACTCCCCTAGCTACCCAGTTACATATACTGAACTTGTTTGGGGGTGAGGAGACGCCATATGAGAGTCTGCATGCCGTGGTGAGTTGTGGTGTGAAGCCCTGGTTTGATGCGTTTGTCGGAGCCCGCGGTGCTGGCAAGGATGGTGGCGACACCAAAATGGGTAAGCCAATTTTCGAACCAACTCTCGTGCTTGGCTCATATGCGTATAGGAATACCCATGACAAAAAAGAAGTTTGCGGAGCTCGAGCTATCACTTCTGCATCTTCAACAAAATGTCGAAATACCGGAAACGCATCTCATCATCCACCCCGTCATCCAACGGGCTGTCGAACAAGTCTGGTGGTTTTACTAGGCGTTTGAGTCGTCACTAACGCGCATTCAAGGCCCAGGCGATGGGTCAACGACCCAACATTTCGCATATACCCGCAAAGCTTCTCAACGACAGCACCTTCCTTAACACTCTACATGGGCATGTGAACTCATGGATCAAGTCTATACAAGCAGTCACCAAGCTTACCCGTGACGTGTCTTCCGGCACCGCGTCACAAGAAATCAATTTTTGGCTGAGTTTGGAGAGAGCTTTGGAGGGAATCGAAGCCCAATTACGGACAGAAGAAGTAAACATGGTCATGGAGTGCCTAAGAAACGCCAAGCGGTTCCATGCGACGGTTAGTTTCATTGCGGATACTGGTTTGAATAGTTCTACGGATCTTGGTGAGTACTCCCCGAATCTCCTTGTGTAACGTATGCCTCATCGATTCGTCAACTAGTCCACAAGTACAATCAGTTGATGAAAGACTTCCCATTGAATGAGCTTCTTTCGGCTACTGATCTCGACAAGATTCAAGAATCCCTTATATTGATTTTTGGTCACATCAACCGCAAGCTCAAGCTCTCGCCTTACCCAATCCGACGTGCCCTTCCACTGGTGGAGGCTATCTCTCGAGATTTCAATGACCAGTTACTTCGCGTACTAACATCACATCGATTACCGTACACACCATACGAGACGTTCGATCGATTGCTCTCCCAAACGATGAACATCTTCCGCACGTGGGACGATCTCATCAAGGAGTTCACAAACGTTGCCCGTGAGGTTACAAGGAGACGCTCAGAGAAGTTCATTCCGATCAAGGTGGTCCCTGCACACGCCAAGTTGCAAGAACGGACAAGATATTTGAAGGATTGGAGGAAACAGCATGAACAACTTGCGGTGATGACAGGTCCAACAAAGGGGTTGGGGAGTGTTGCAAAGGAAGTGGGGGGAATGGATATGGAAGAAGAGGTGAAGGAAGCATACGAAGTGGTTAAGCGGATTGACGTCCTGGATGTCTCTGTCGGTGAGTCGATCTTGGCGTGGCCTGCCCTGATCGTGCGGCGTTGATCCCACGTACAGAGGGCACTGAAATTTGGGTCGCTGCTGAAAATGCATACAACGAACGGGTCGCGAGGGTGGAAAACCAAATTATAGCAAGGCTACGCGACAGGCTAGGCACTGCACGCAACGCAAATGAGATGTTCAGAGTATTCTCCAAGTTCAATGCATTGTTCGTTCGGCCCAAGGTAGGCCTCGCCAGATCATGCCTTCGGGGCATATACAAACGGTTTGCGTTCCCTAGATTCGAGGTGCCATCCAAGAGTACCAAACACAACTCATCGACTCTGTAAAAGAGGATATCAAGCGTTTGCACGATAAGGTGAGTATCAAGTTTCTTGGTCTTGAGCCATACCACTGACACCTTCTGTAGTTTAAAACTCAGTACCGATTCTCGGAAGCGTATCACATGTCTCAAATGCGCGATCTCCCGCCAATAGCTGGAGCGATCATCTGGGCTCGACAAATCGAGCGACAGCTCTTGACCTACATGAAACGTGTGGAGGACGTCCTTGGAAAAGGATGGGAACTCTACGCCGAGGGTCAAAAGCTCCAATCTGAATCTACCGCTTTCCGTAAGAAACTTGACACACGACCCGTCTTCGAAGCCTGGCTACACGATATCAATCGACGGGATATGGCCGTCAACGGACGACTATTCGAGATCGTCCGATTGCGCGGCGGAGGGTTCCAGCTCGCGGTCAACTTTGACCCGCAAACGATTACTCTCTTCAAGGAAGTCCGCAACCTGCTTTGGCTCAATTTCCAAGTCCCACACATGATTACAAACATGGCAAAGGACGCCAAGAGGGTGTATCCCCATGCTGTTTCGCTCATGGAAACTGTGAGGACATACGGACAAACATTGGATTTAGTAGAGCACAACCAAGGGATCGAGTGGCTCGTCGCCGAGTACCGTAACGAAGCCCAGAGGATGGTTGCCAAAGGTATGTTCTGTGCTCTGTTACCCTCGAACGCAAGGAAAACTAGAACTATCCAGGCATGAGCATACGGTGGGATTATTTCGTGAATCAATATGACACTGCCCGTTTCGTATCCGGTACCGATGGGCGAGATAACCGACATATTCAGTTCGTCCGCGAGTTCGCTAGCGTTGTTTCGGTATTGCAAGACAAGACGAACAACGTGATCGATTTGTACCGGGATATCCTTCGTGCAGTAGAGGACCTGGCGACATGTGCGTACACCTACGAAGCCTTCTCGGAACTGTTGAGCAAGATTCAGGCCGCGGTATGAGTCATCATTTCTGCTAGGTCGCATCATGTTGACACCGATCTTTTTTTTTCTTTTGCAAAGATCGATCGTCTCAACTTGGAAGGTTACGCCAATCTGGAACATTGGGTAGCGGAACTGGACAAGCGGATAGAGGGTATACTATTGCAGCGTCTGACGCATATCATTCAAGTCTGGTGTACCGAGTTTGATCGGACAGACGATGGAGATATGCGTCGTGATCCTCTACCTCTACGTGACATAACCAACAAACGACGCGCTGGAAAAGGTGTTCGGGAAGAGAAGGTCGGTGATAGTTTGTCATACTTTGGAGTACATCCTCACGAAGTCTTCACAGATGCTCGAAGGAAACATGACCGTGAAGCCTATCGTGCACGAGATTCGAATACAGAACCAAGTCATCTTCCTTGACCCTCCAATAGAGTATGCTCGTTCGACATGGATCAAGCAGCTGCATGACTGGCTAGGTAGCGCCCCTTGGTTTAGCTGTGTTGGCCATGCTCATCGATGTCTAGGCGTCATTTGCCGATTACGTCGTATCCAAAGCTCGAGGTACGAGATCGGTCTGCAAATGCAACGGAACCTTACCTCTGAAACAACGTACACATCTCTCGTAAGGACATGTATTGACTGCGCTTACCAGTTCCGCTGACACCGGCTGCACAGCTAACACACTTTTCCGACAACACCCTAGAGCGGCCGTTTGCCCTCATCGAACTCAAGGTCCAACAACTGAAAGACTACGTTGCCAAATGGTTGCAATTCCAATCGCTCTGGGACCTTGAAGCCGAGTACGTCTTCAACCGACTCGGGGACTCGCTCGCGCACTGGCAACAACTCCTTACCGAGATCAAGAAGGCGCGCTCGACGTTCGATACGTCGGAGACGCAGCGCAGTTTTGGCGTCTGCGTCGTTGATTACGAACAAGTGCAAGCACGGGTGAACGCCAAGTACGATTCGTGGCAGAGGGATATTTTGAGCCGGTTTGGTGTCAAGTTGGGCAACGCGATGAAGGAGATGCATGCTTCGATCTTGAAAGCGAGGAACGAGCTCGAACATCACTCGATCGAGGGTTTGGTCGGTGGTGGGCCGAGAAGGTTCTGAAAAAGGACCTTGGGAGCGAGATCGTACCTGCGAGTGTGTCATTTTTTTTCTTCTTGTTTTGCGGTTTCGTTGACGTTTTCTTTGTGTAACTTCCTCTTGTTCATAGTTTCTTTTTTCTTTTTCTTTTCTTTTTCTTACACATATATATCCGTTTTCTGGATCCGGATCTAGGGTCGTACTTGGCAATCCCCCTCGTCACTCGTTTAAGCGGCATCGACGAATCGCGTTCGTTTTTACTACGTGTGCTTGAATTCCCCTCCCCCCGACTGTCGTTCATCCTGGTCTTGCATTTTTTTTACCAAATGTCTACTGTATCGGCTAACGTATATGATATTCGATGTAATTCATGGGACTTGCTCGAACGAACTTCAAAGTTGCGAATGCATTTGTGAGATCATTGATGTTATACCGTATATATACCAGTTGGATGGTATGAACTACTACTCATCTATCTATCAACAACGGTTCCGTACGTCGTGGAAATAATGCGCTACGAATAAGTTAGAGACGTTTTTTTACCTAGATATTTACCCCGGTTGAGCGAGCACCAGCATGACCGCCTAGAATTTTTTTTTTAAAAAAAACAAAAAACAAAAAAAAAAGGACAGATGGGCCACCTGGGCTCACCACCTCGTCACGTCCGCCTCTGCCTCGCCAAACAAGCTCGTCTTTTTGATCGCGAAATCATCCTCTTTAGCCCTCTCGCCTTCGCCCTCGCTCTCGTCCCCACGATCACGATCACGATCATAATACCCCGGAAACTCGCGTCTCAGAAACGCGAGCACGTGCCGATTGATCTGTTCAAACTCGAGGAGGAAGCCGTCGTGTCCGTCGGGAGAGGGAATGACGACGAGGTTTGCGTTGGGGATGTGTGTCGCGAGTTCGCGCTGTTCGGTGGGTGTGAAGAGGCCGTCTGTTTCGATGCTGATGATGAGTGCGCGTGGGGGGAGGGTGGTGAGGATGGGGGCGAGGGGGGAGGGTGGTTGGGTGTTCGGAGCCGGTGCCGGTTCCGATGGTGATGGTGACTGAGCAGCAGCAGCGGGGGCGGGGGCGGGGGCGGGGGCAGGACGTCCCCGAGCGAGGTCGTGGGTGTCCATTTTGCGTGTGATGTGGATGTAACAGTTGGCGTCGAATCGGGCGACGAATTTGGCGCCTTGGTAGCGGAGATAGGATTGGGCTGAGAATACGGGTGGGGGTGGTGGGGTCTGTTGGGTTTGGGAGGGGGATGGGGGTCCGTGCTCGGACGTGGGGGAGTGTGAGGTCGTGTGGGACGGGGAGTGTGCCTGGGAGTGTGAACGAGACGCGCGTTGGTGGCCTTCGTTGTGCGCGATGAGGGCTTGATCAGCTTCTGAGAGTGCGAGGGGCGTGAGTGGTTTGATGTGGGGGTGTGCGGGGGCGTTGGTGTTGTGCGATGGAGCGGGCTGAGGTCGCCTTCCGAACCTGCTCTCGAACGAGTCACGCGAGCGGTAGGTGAGGAGGGCGGTCATGCGTGCGGCGGCGAGGCCAGAGGATGGTTGGGAGATGTAGTAGCCGTCTTCGTAGATGGGGTCGCTGTAGATACATTGGCGCTGGGTTTCGCCCCAGCTGATGCACCACGCCGAGTGTCTGGCGGAGGTGGCTAGGGGGATGATGTGGCGGATGTATCCGGGAGGGCTACAGAGCGGCCACTCGAGGACGGCCATGCCGCCCATGGAGCCTCCGATTGCGACGGCAACGCTTGATACGCCGAGGTGGTCGAGCACGTATTTGTGTAGTCTGTAGACATTAATGAATGGCAAGGTCACGAGGGAGGGTGTGATGGACGCACCGAACATCATCGCGGATGGTGGTCTGCGGGAACTCGGGGCCGTACGGACGACCCGTGTCTGGGTTGAGCGTGACAGGGGAAGCAGTTCCGTACGGCGAACCAAGGACGTTGGCGCAGAAGATGAAGAATCGATTAGGGTCAAATGCCTTTCCGCGGCCCATGAGTGGACCCCACCTGGGACATCTTACTTTCAGAACAAGGACTAGGAAAGAAAAGACGAGGATAAGAACCAGTCTTCGACGTCGGCACTGCCGGTGAAGGCGTGGCAGATGATCATGACGTTGTCTCTAGATTTGTTGAGACTGCCCCACGTTTTGTACGCAACTGGGACATTTCTCAAAAGGCGACCGCTTTCGAGCGTAAATGTGGGGACGACGTGGACGGATTGTTCGAGGGGTGGTGGTGAGAAGGACATGAGAGTTCGGACTCGAGTTGGATGGCGACATCATGAGTCATATGTGTGTTACATTACACGGTCGTAGTCACCAGCCTCTTCTTCGCCATCTATCTCTGTGTGCGTGCGCTTCTTCTACCGCTCTCTTATTGTACACATCACCATATCCATCGTCCATACCACCGTGAACAGTACTTGGTGTTTCACTGCCTGCCAGTTCCCGCTTTTTCCGGCGAATGAGGGCAAGTGCGCGTTCACGTTCCGATGACTCTCGATTCAAACGCGCAGTTGTCGGATCTAGCTGATCAGAATGGCGAGACGAATGGTGGTCTCGGGAATGTGAATTCGTTGGCGAGGGTCGTGAGGACGAGCGAGCAGCCAGTTGTTGTGTTATCGACGTGAGCGGGTCATTCATAGACTTGAAGCGAAGATCCCTTTGCCTGTCGACACCGTCAGAAAACGTTTGTTGATATCAAAGACTGCTCACCGTCTCTCGTCATTCTCATCCTCTGCAATCTGACCACGGTCTCTTGCCTTGTCTGAGTACCACGGATTGAGGTCTTTCGCACTCGGTGCAAGCGGGTGGCCTTTCTCGGCTTCTGAGGGTACCGTTTTTTTGGTCGCACGAGTTGCGGTGATCATTGCTTGCTGTAGAACCACATGTTGAGCACAGAGAGCGATGAAGTTGACGATACTCACCTGCTCTAGATCCTCGAAAAAGTTGATATGTTTTCCGGATCCTATTCCACTTCCTGCGCTAGTTGAACCTTCCACTTCCTTTCCCTTTCCACCGATCCCTGCACGCTCACGTAGCAGTGTCAAGCGAGCTTCGGCATCCGCAAGTGCGATCCGGCCATCTTGTTCTGCCTCTGTACGCGCCGCTTCTTCTTCATCTTTTCGGACGCGTTCGATATTGTCCCTTCTGTACGGGTGGTACGATTTGTGGTGAGCGATGTTCAGCTTCCCCATGAGTGTATGAAACAAGGCCAAACAACTCTACTAGTTGACCATGGACGAAGAAGAGGCGTTCATTCAAAAGCTTGCTGATGTTCATCCTGGCTACGCGTCTTTTATTACTCATATAACCACTTTAGCCTCCACGTACTTGCCACCATACATTTACATCACAGACGCGAACAACCCGCGCATCACAGCCTCGGTCATCGACGCCATCTTTCTTGGTGACTCTGCTATCCCAGACGCGCCGCCTACCCTCTACGCACATGTAAACGCTGTAGCATGTTTCACCCCGCGCGTGTTCTATGACACCGTCCTCAATGCACTCGCCGGGTGGAAGCCTTCATGGGAAAATGGTTGTCAAGTATGGCCCGGCGATGACTCACAAAGATACAACGACAGCATCGACAGCTTTCTACATGGGCTCAGGAGACTGCAACTCGAGCATGCAGGCGATCCACCCAGAAGAAAGGGAAAAGGAAAGAGCACGGCAATTGCTTCCGCGAACGCGCAGGATCCATCAATGGTGATCTTCATCGAGAGAGCTGAGAGGCTCTCTGAGACTCTCCCAGAGTTGATCGTCCCTCTTACTCGTTTAGCGGAACTAGTAAGTCAGATCATCATCTTCCCTGTCCAGAGCGAGCTTACGTCGGAGAAAATGTAGTACTGACTAAAGTGGCCTTTATATAGTCGCGAACCAACGTCTCGGTTATCCTCTTGTCATCCGTCAGTTGGGATGACATTCGACCCGCCCTAGGGGCATCGCCTGACCCGTATTATATCGATACCGAACCCTTGGCCAAACGAGGTAGGAAAATCTCTTGCAGTGCAGGTTTCGGGATAGCTACTCGCCGTTGCAGATGTCCTCCAAAGGCTCGTGTCTGCGTTCCGCAAAGTGTCCCTTTCTCAGTCCTCTTCTGATACATCTCACGTGATGTATCATCCCGCTCTACAGCCGCTCTACGAACAATACGTGGACACACTCTACGATGCGGTATCAATATATACAAAAGACCCCTTCGAACTGCAGTACGTTGCCGCGGCTCGGTGGCCGGGCTTCGTGAAGCCGGTCATAACCCAATACAATGAATTGGTTCGGCAGGCAGAAGAGGAGGGTTCGGATCCTCCTGAACTTGAGCCGCCCAGCACGGACGGCCGTTTGCGTTTGGTCAAATTCTTCCTGCCGACGTTTACAGCGGCCTTAGACGCGCTTTACCCGCGCTTCGATAACGCCGCCGACTGGGCCACAAACAACGACTACGATGCAGGCCAAACCTCGACCGTGCCCAACCGCGACAGTCTCTCAATCAAGGGAAAATCGGTGTCAAGTTTCAAAGTGGATCATCTTCCACGGATGTCCAAATTCATCCTCATTGCTGCATTTTTGGCATCGACTAACCCACAGAAAAGCGACTTACGGATGTTCGGAAGAGGACCGGAAGAGCGGAAAAAGAGGCGAAGGAAATTGGATTCCCCGAAAAAAGGTGGGGGAGCACAAACAGTTGTCAAGGTACGCGTCCAAAGTCTTGGTTTTTTTTTCTTGGTATCACGGACCGGTCGCTTCCATCTGTTTTACTAGGTTTCACAACGATTACTCGGGCCTGCGACATTTCCATTGGATAGACTACTTGCGATCTTGGGCGCGTTATTGGAGGAAAATGACTACGAGACCCGACCGCACGACCCTCGATTTCAACTGCCAGGAGAATATACAGACATGGAAATTGGGCGTGTCCACGTCTACGGAGCCGTACGAAACTCTCCAACGTTTTCCGGTTGTCAGGCAACGACCACTAAAATAAACGTCGCAGATTGCGGAACTAACTTTTATGCGGGCGTTGCACCGAACGAGTCCGGTGGACAAGCTAGATGGACCCCCGATGTTCAAATGTGGAATCTCGTATGACGTTGCATTAGCGCTTGCACGAGATCTCGACGTTCCGCTTAACGAGTTGATGTGGGACCTAGCTTGAGACGAGATCGTTGATGCTGTTGAGGTGTTTTGTAGTTGGGTCGTATGCCGTTGATTTAGAGCCGAGTCCCGGTTCACCGGGTTTGAACGAGCTCGATGTCCCGATTCCCGGGCAATATACACTTAAGCTCACACAGCCAAGCACAGTTATCGGGCTGCGGACTTCAACCACCTCAGACGGGCAAAACGAGATCCATTGTTGTTATCGAAGTGACTACGACGGCAAGCATGTTCGTTGACACTAGCAGATCATCCTCACCAACGTCTACTTGATACAAACCTCGGATGAAAAACCTCGAGGCTATGTAACCTTCCACCTGGCACTAAGCCCAGTTGTGTAACAGTCAATCGAGGCGATGACCGGATCAACTCTAATAATCATAAGAATGACCGAACAAAGTTCGATGCTTATGTAAAGCAGGAGTGCGTACCACTGCATTTGTGATGGGTGCCTCGAGGACCATGTGCCACCACTGCTGGCCTTTCCATTCTGAATGTCCTCGACGTTCTCCAAGCATCAACTAGGCCTTTCTAGTGGGCACTTGGACCGGTCATGGACAGCGTTTCACGCCAGAGCGTACGCAACGCAGACCGGAACGCCCTGATACACCGCAACGGCGCAACCGGAATCTAAGTTTGATTTGAGCGATTTCCATAATCACGCGATGGTCAGGAACCCGTCTGGAGACGGACAAAACTCTCACTCTCCTCTAGGTCTTCAAGCTGGCGCCGGTCTCACACTATTTGTCTTTCTCTCATCCCCATTGATGCCCTTCGAGCACACCTCCCCGTCGCAAGACTATCGATTACGGCGACTCAGCACACCCCCTCATGACTATTTCGCGGACGTTGAGACGATAGGAAGCCAAGATAAAGACTCGGAGTCGGATGTCCATGTCCATGCCCTCACCTCAGGTAGGTCTTGTGTGACGGTCCCATTTCTTGGTGTCATTCAAACCATGCAATAAACCTAGCTTCCGAACTCTCTGTGCGTAGTCAATAATACTTCTTTTTAGTGTTGACCCTGAACTCTATCTATAGGAATACACCTCAAATTTTGACGACCCCAACCTCGACCCGAATCAAACTTCCGAGTTTAATGGCGATTCGCCATACCCCGAGGTCCGCGCTGCGGTAGCCAACACCGATGATCCATCGATACCCGTCTTGACGGTACGGAGTTGCGTGCTCGGCCTGGCGTGGTCGGTCATCATCCCAGGCGTCAACCAATTCCTCTTCTTCCGCTACCCCTCTGTCCCACTCGTAGGTGTCGTCGCACAGCTCATTTCATATCCCCTGGGGAGCCTCTGGGCGTCCTACATCCCTCGAAAACAAATATTCGGTATCTCGTTGAACCCCGGTCCGTTCTCTATCAAGGAACACGTATTGATAACGGTGGGCGTCCTCTCCCCGTCTATTCAATCTGCTTCCGCGGGGGATGCGTTGTCGCTCACATTTTTGTAGATCATGGCCAGCGTTGGATCGCAGTCGGCTTACGCAGTAAGTCCATGCACGAGAAATGAACGCTTCGCGTGCCTTGAATTGATCCAAATTTAGACCGACATTATCGCCGTGCAAAGGGTGTATTATAACCAACGCTACGGTTTTTCCTGTTTGTCGTCTCGCTCTCTGGAAACGTTTCCCGACTTGATGCTTGGCGTGTCCTCACCTAGATCAATGGTTCCTTGTCGTTTCCACGCAGTTGATCGGCTTCTCCGCCGGTGGGATCGCACGTCGGTTTCTCGTAAACCCACCAAGCATGATATGGCCGACCACGCTGGTGACATGTGCGTTGTTTAACACCCTTCATTCACAGCAATACGCAGGGAGTGGCCGGTTGGGCGGGATGACCCGCGAGCGGTTCTTCCTGTACGCTTTCGTAGCATCGTACCTGTGGTGTGAGTTCGCTTCATCATCCTTGCAACGTACCTTTTTCGATGCCACGTTGATGATGTGTAGACTTCTTTCCTGGGTATTTGTGTACGTCGTTGGCCTGGGAACCGGGTGTTGTTCGCAGCGAGAGGAAAAGTCGATTAACCTTGACCTTCTTTGGTTAGTCCAGGGACTGTCATATTTCTCGTGGGTTACTTGGATATGGCCTGAAGATGCGGGTGAGTTCGCGCGGCGTTTTCGGTTGCATGGTCTCTTAAATCGGTTTGGAAGTTATTGCCCAATTATTTGGGTACGTAGCGTCTTTTCTGTTTCTGTTTCGCATCGTTGGTTGACAAAGCGGACGGCGGCAAGGTACATCCATGGAATGGTGAGTGTGATTACGAAGAAGCTAGTCGAAATACGCATGAAGTAATTGCACAGGGCATGTCTGTCTTGACATTCGATTGGAGCCAGATAGCGTACGTGTCCTTGGTGCAACTATCTTGGACAAAGATGGGTGACGTTCGATATCTAGGTACATTGGCTCACCGCTTGCCACACCATGTACGACCTTTTCGGCCACTATTGCTGAGACATTTTGCTTATATGTGCTCAGGGTGGGCTGCGGCCAATATCCTCTTTGGGTTCGTGGTGTTTTACTGTGGGTCGCCAAAGCTGTAACAACGTTGCTCTCGTTCTTGCTGACTTGTCGTGTTAGGGGTCCTAACGCCCATACTCTACGTTCGTGATCCTTTTTGAGAGTGCCTAGAACTCAGCTTACTTGCAGCCCGCGGCCAGTTCACCAATACCTGGATGTCGTTGTATATGCCGTGAGAATAGCTTGTGATCATGAGGGTATATCCGCGTATTGATATTTCGAGGTAGTATTCAATCGCGACAGGTCTACGATAATACGCTGCAACCATACAACGTCACACGAATACTGACCCCGGAGGTCACGCTCGATATGGAAGCATTCCAGTCGTATAGCCCGTTATACATGTCGTACGTGCTCTCGTCTTTTTGTACCATTATAGGCACGTCACTCGAGAATCCCTAGGACGTGCTTTGCGGTGGCATATGGGTATGCACATCCTGCCGTTTGGTTTTCTTAATTAAGCTTGGTGATCAGGTTATCGTTTGCTACGATCACAGCCACCCTCGTCCATACCTTTCTTCACTTCCGGAAGCAGATCGTTCAGCAAACTCGGAGAACCTTGAGAGAAGAACCCGACGTCCATGCGCGCCTCATGAGTATATATTCTCAAGGTATTAATATCATTCTAGAGTTCCTGTTATACTCACCACTTTTCTCATGCGTTTTTAATAGTTCCAGATTGGTGGTATCTCGTACTGTTTGCCGTCATGTTTACTCTGGGCGTCATTAGTATCGAACTATGGCACACGCAAATGCCGGTGTGGGCTTTCGTGATCGCTTTGCTCATAGGTAAATCCACGTTCTTATGTCATGGGCACCTCTCGGTAATCAAACGATGCACCTTCGCGAAGCGTTCACCTATGTCATTCCATGTGGCATGATTCAAGCGATCACAAATCAGCAAGTCGGTCTCAAGTAAGTTTTTTTTTCTTTGGTTGTTACAGTTCGTTTTTATGTTCATTTTAGTGTTATCACTGAACTCATCATCGGGTATGACTTTACCTTGTATTTCGTTGTGAGCCCGAGCTAAGCTCGTTCAAGCTATATGTTACCCGGCCGTCCCATCGCTACGATGTTATTCAAGACGTTTGGATATATAGTGAGCGCATAGCATTGTTCCTCCGTCAGTGCGCTGAGCTGGCTACCAGACAATGACGCAAGCTCTGACATTTACAGCAGATTTTAAGCTTGGATACTATATGAAGATTCCTCCACGCACCATGTTTTGGTGTCAGGTTGGTTCCTACGACGCGCGCTATCTCTGTCATCGACATACTCAACTCGTGTAGATTGTATGTACTGTTATCGCTGGGACGACCCAGCTTCTTGTACAAGCATGGATGTTTGATAATGTTCCGTACGTTCAACGGTCGGCTGTATTCGTGATAGGTTGGACTGACCCGCTCTTGCAGGGACATGTGCTCTATTACACAGAAAGATGGGTACGTGACGGTTTTTTTTTCAATAGCATTGTCCAACATTTTTCAGCTTTGTATGTCCGAGCACTCAGGTGTTTGCCACGGCGTCCATCATATGGGGTACGTCTGTTCAGCGTCACACATGATGGGACATGGCTCACTAGAGATTCTAGGCGTTGTCGGCCCAGAAATCCAGTTTTCTCCCGATCATCGATATAGGTATGTGCAACGAGCTTGTCGCACGTTGGCGGATCACTGATCCTTGTCATCAGCTGTAAACTGCTTTTTGCACCTTGATTTGATCGGTCGTTGATCGATGATCGTTAGCGCTTTTGTATTTCTTTATCGTCGGGGCTGTTGCGCCGATCATTCCTTGGCTGCTGATGAAGAAGTGGCCAAACAGCTTCTTGCGATATGTCAAGTAGGTGATCTCTACTCTTCGATAATGGTTGATGCTGACGCTACGAGTAGTTTGTGAGATACCTCATGAAGGGAATGTTGCCGATGCACTCATCATCATCCCTTATACAGGCCCGTCATATTCAATGGGACGAATCTCATTCCGCCAGCGACGGCGTTGAACTTTGTACCCTGGGCGTACGTCGCGTCGAATACATGTCGTGCGATCCTGATGACTGACGATTTTCCAAACAAGACTCGTTGGATTCATCTTTCAGTTCTTTATTCGAAGGTCGGTCGCACGATGTCGTCGCTTTTTACTTGCTAACAGATGAGATCTTGCAGAAGACATTTTGCCTGGTGGGCAAAGTATAATTGTAAGCGTTTTTTGTTTTGTTTTGCTCTCTGCTTGGTGTTAGTTGGCTCACGTGCGGACAGATGTACTCTCGGCCGCGCTCGACGCCGGTCTCGCATTGTCCGTCGTCACGATCTTTTTTACGTACGTACGTTCGTTCTGTCACCTCTTTGAACCCACTGACGACGGTTCTGAAAACAGCCTCCAATACCCTAGGGGTGGCACGGTGCGTACGATGCGTAGGATATGCAGTTCCTCCCAAGCTGACGCGAACGTTTGTATCGTGTATCGACTCGCAGATCGGTCTGGATAGCGTACAAAAGTGGTGGGGTAATCAGGTGCGTTTCGTGTCGGCTTCTTTACCTTTTCCCTCGAATCTTGGACCTAATTCACTTTTTTTTTTTTTTGGCTCATAGGTATTTTTAACAAATTATGACGGGTTGGGTGTACCCGTTCGTCAGCTCGCGCTAGGCGAGACGTTTGGGTGAACCCCATTTTGCGGTGGAAAAAAAAAGAGTGATGGGAATAATGGATCCCACAGGATCGGGAGGTATATTGGGTTATCGATCTACGTGATCTACTACCTCGTCGAGGGGACTGTCGTTAAATTCGCTTGTATCGGTATATTCACCTACTTTGTTGTATCGTTGCCAAATGTATCGGCTCTACTGAGTCGATGCCTGCTTGTACTGTCGTACGTACATGACGATGGATCGTAGCACTCTCTGTTGCAGTAACCGGACGGTCTTCGCACATCAAAAAAAAAGGAAAAAAAAACGTCCACGAGTAAACGTCCGAAATTTGGATGTGGTGGATGGAATAACAGAATGCGAGGTATATACAAACCGCCGCGATAAATCTACGATAAGCATAACGAAATGCCATCAACACCGTCCAATCAATGCGAAGAAGTATAAAAAATCGTGTGGATCACGCGCGCATTCGGAACGAAAAAGCGCGGACGAACTGTCATGAGGGGGGGAGGGGGGAGGGGCGACGGCAGCCGTGTGTGCGCGCGTGCCCTTCATTCCGTCTTTTGCTTGACGCTCCCGACGGTAGTGATCGCGCCGGGAACATCCCCGAGTCGGTTGCCCACTTTAACCCGTTGCCCGGCCTTGATGGCAAACTCAAAGTTCTTTGGGGCTTCGAACACGAGGACGATGGTGCTGCCGAGACAGAAACCACCCATTTCTTGTGCGGGCGTCAGAGGCTGACCGTTGAGCAACGAGGATGCGGCGGAGTAGACGGCTTCGGTGTACGTCCCTGGCGGGGGCGGGCGGCCACGGACGTTTGTACGCAGGGCCTTGAGGAGGAGGAAGAGAGGCGGATGGAAAAGGCAAGTTAGATTCGTCAGTCAGCTCGGTGTTTCTTCGGCGAGGATGATTCGGGGGCCGTGCTTACGGAGTCAAAGTTTACTTTGATGCTACCGACGTTGGTGGCGCCGACGGGAACCATGCCAAAGAAACCGTATCGCCATCGACCGAGGAGTGCGACCCGTTCGTTGAGCACAAACAAGTTCTGGAGACGCTTAGCCATGTACGGGGATACCGAAAAAAGTTCTCCTGGCACGGATGTGAGTACACCGGGATGACGATGACTCGAGGGTGGAATCACGCACCAACGAAATGTCTTCGTTTCTCGACCACCCAAGCGGTAGGGCTGTGGAAACGATGGTAATCACCCGGTGCAAGGTATATTACGGTGAAATAGAGTGCGTTCCCGTTTCTGACGCTGGTCCCCGATATACTTCTCTTGTGTTCTCCCAGGGATGACTGAACGCCCATTTCCCGGGCAACAGAAACATCGTGAGCCAGAATTTCTTGAAAACTACCTTCTTGCGCAACGGAAGCATCGATCTGTGCACCATGTTTACGTGGTATTTCCTCGAGGCCATCAGAATCCGACACTGTCCGCTCAACAGGAGTCATTGAACCAGGTGTGCTTGGAGTGGAGGCTCCCAACAGTTTATCCAGACTGTATTCAATCCCATTGACAATAGCGAATTCACGATGATCGACGGACTCTTGATCATCATCCGGAAATTCTATGACCGTCGATGTTGGTGATGAAGGATCGCTGAGATCATATCGCTCTACGCCAAGTAGCGCATCTAGGGAGTATGTGATTCCTTTGACTTGTTCAACGCGCAAGTTATCGATGGTACCAAAATGAAGCACGGTTCCGTCGGCTGGACTGACCTAAAACGGTGCTCAATGGTGCACCAGTGAAGTTATGGAAACCGCAACTTACAAGGACAGCGTTGTCGACTGGCCGTGCGCCTGGTTTCAGTTTCCGATAAAAGAACTCCCCCAGACTCGCATAACTAGTCAAGTCGCTGGGTTCAATCTCATCCAAATCACATCCGAAAACAGAAGCGTAGAAGCGAAAACCATAGGGACGAATCCAAATAGGGAGCTCAAACGAGTTCAAGTAGCCCCAGACCCGAGAGAGATTGCGGAGCGGTAGAGCACCCATTACGTGAACCTGCGGAGGGTTTAATGACGAGTTCAATCAAGGAAACACGTGTACGGACCTGCCAAGGACCTTTGAGCTTAATAACCTCACGGCCCTCTTCGTCGACGTGAACTTCTTTCTGGGCACGTGCCATCTTGTTGTACTGGAGAACGACGAGGAGAAGTGCACCAACAGCTAGAGGGAGTGGATACCATTTCGTAGGTGTTTGAGTCCATGCCTTGAAGACTTTCCCTGTACTAAGAGGTTAAATCTGAAGTGCACAGCGATGTTGGAAGCATACGGTATAGCGGTGCAGCAGAAGCGCCCGGCAACTGGTCGGGTGACTCAGGAGGAACAACATTTCTCGTAGCAAAAGACCTCCTGAAAGCGTTCTTGTTTAGAGAGCGTACGGTTCCGGATAAACTGATTCGTCGTTTTACAAACACTCTTGAAAAAATGGCAGAAGATGTGTTCGCTGCGGCGGTCGTAGTTGAAGAAAAGACACGAGAAGCAGCCTGGAGGGGCCGTTTACCCTTTATTAAGGCTTCATAAAGCATTTAGAGCGTAGTTTGCATGAAAGACGGTGACGGCGGAACTGTACAGCAAGCTGCTTATAAGCTCTGAAGATTGAGCAGTACAGTCCGAGTCGACCTTTTGTGTGATAAAGCGGTCCCTAAAAAAGGCAAGACCTTTGGGAAATAACATATACAAACAAACACTTTTCACGACCAGTCAGTCATTCTTTTCGTCTTTGAAAGATCCGAATGTTCATGATATAAATGTGCCCTTTTACGCACTCATTTTTCGATAAATTCCATTCATATTGGTAGATATTCGAGTCGAATATGTTCGACATGTGACAGATCGGAGTTTGAAATTACACCCGATTTAGATTTCTTATTCATCACTGGCACCTGCTGACCACGACGTAGTACTCTTCTCACAGCCATCATCATGGGTAATGACGGTGGAAGTATCCCTGACAGACGTGACCTCGTAAAGACGAGGCCTAAAGCTGAACAGGCAGACAAGGCGAATCAAGTGCGAGCCAGGTGGTTCTTCTGCGCGCTTTCCAAGGTACTACACACACTACACAGGATGGGGATCATTAATATCTTGTATTTCTAGCGCTTGCTCCAGGAGCCGGTCGTCTCTTGTGACTTGGGAAAATTATACAACAAAGATGCTATAATACTATATCTATTAGACAAGTCAACATATGGAGACGGGGAAGAGATATGTGGACACATACGTTCGCTCAAGGTACGCTGAGCTATCATGCATAGTCACTACCTTACACTCACCCTTCATCCAGGACATCAAGACTTTGAAGCTTACAGCGAGACCAACACCTGTCACATCTACCGATGCACCACCAAGTGAAGCCCCGCAGTTTGTCTGCCCCCTCAATCTAAAGGAGATGAATGGGGTGCAACCCTTTGTATACGTTCGTTCTTGTGGTTGCGTATTCTCGCAATCAGGCCTACGCACGCTCATTGGTCCAATTGTACCTGCAAGAGAGACATCGAGCAACGACGAGGGCAGTGGTGATTCAGCTGATAAAGAAGAACTCGATGTCTGTCCCCAGTGTGCCACGAAATTCTCGCAAAAATCAGATATTGTAACGATAAATCCTTCTGAAGACGAGGAAGAACGCATGCGTGCAGCGATGGAGCTCCGTCGTTCACGCGAGCCCGTCAAGTCGAAAACGAAGAAAAGGAAAGCCGCGGCGGACGCAATCGTTGAAGATGTGACCGCCGGCTCGAAAAAGAAGAAATCCTTTCCGACGGGGCAGTCTCCTCCGCCTGCGCCTACTCTCAGCCCCACGATATCAGCTACATCGCGGGTCCTCACGAATTCTCTTGCTGCGGAGGAGGTTAAGCGCAAGGCTAACATGAGCGATGCTGTCAAGTCATTGTACCGCAAACAGGGTGATCCACCAAGGAAAGAAACGTTTACTACCATGGGAACGTTTACTAGAGTGGGTGGTCGCCATGATCCAAAAAATATCTTGCTAACAGTTCTGAAATTTAGTATGCATAGTATTTGTGGTCTAACTTCGTCTTGCACCTGTTGTACTATGACGTTCACTATTGTACTCTTCAGCCGTCCATCGATATGAGATTCATATGCGACGTTATGAGTGACCGGTAGCCAGACGTGTCAATCATATTTATGCCTCCTGAAATACCTTCCAGATCCATTCGGTGAGTTCACAACAGGGTTCTCGAATGAATCCCGGCCTTTCGTCCGGTGTAGCTGTGCTGCATATTGCCTAATACCCAAGAATATCAAAGTTACACACGTATGAACCCACTGCCAGAAAATACAATAATGCCTAATTTCTCTTTCTGAACATATGACGTTCACATTGGGATCAACCGTGATCGAACGTGAATACCCTCCGGAATAGTTTCATTCTCCTCCAATTTCACATCGTACGTCAGAACGACGTGGGCGAGCATGGTCTTCGGCACTAACCAACAGTTCCGAGTCCGAATCAAAAAAATTCGCTCAAAGAGGAACGAGGAGGGAGCACACACCATGTATGTCTACCATGTCCAAGGTAATCCAAGCTGGTCGAAGCGAACTGATGCATCATACCCTCGCCTTCCGCCTCTCGCATCCTAGCAAATCCGAGTTGAAATGGATCAGAGTACGTAAAATTCAAGCTGAAGGTATTCTATACAGTGTATTTACTACTATCAACACGTGACCAGCATCACCTTTGTTCTCAACGACGATCCTCGCACTGGAACGTCTACTAAGTTGCATGCAAAATTTATCCTTGTACAAGTAAGTTATACAATTTGTATCAACATTTATGACGAACACTACCGTGACCAAGGCTTCAGCGTATTAGTTTTGTCCGTGGGAAACCGGTCGTATCGGACGGTACCAAGCCTATCAAACCACGAGGCAGACGCACGAAGCCACACTCATCCGTGGCTGAGGCGATAATGAAACATTGTTAGACGCGTCAGTGACAGACTTCGTGTCATCTCACATAGGACGTCCACCATGACACTTACGCACTGTTCGTCCATCAAGGACATTCGTGCCCATCTAGTGTAAGAGGGGATGATCCCGAATGTTTTGACAGTAAGACCCATATCCTTCAACCGCCATTCACACATTCATCATTCTCGACGAGTCACATTGCATGCTTTAGCTTCCTCGTCACTAAAACGCTGACTACGACTGATAACCCAACGTATCCTGCAACAGCAACGCAACAATATGCTAAAATCGCCTGTGTCATCGTATATTTCATTCCTTGTTCGTTTGTGCCGCCTTTACTTACCCCATACCATCATCGCACACGCACGATACTGTTGACGAGGCAATCAGCCACGAATTGGGCAAAGTACGTTGTATCATGGACGATCTTGCCGACCAAGTGTTGACCCCATCATTGTGACCGCATTGGCTCCGGATATTCTGTGTAAATTCGTCGATGATGGGATTGTCAAGGTTCAGTATCCCCGGGTCACGGCAAGGACAACCCTTGATCCAAACTCGGAGGATGTTCGGTGCACCATCGATGGGGCAGTAGAGGACACTAATAACCGTGGCTTCATCTGGCAGAGTACTGAAGGCGATAACGATGACCCAGAGCCATCGACGAGGATGGGAAGGGAAAGTAAATTCGTACGAAGGACAAAGGGAAAGGAAAAGAGAAAGAGAAGACAACTCATTCAAGTGGAGCCCTTCGACGAAAACGAATTGGTCGAGTTCTTAAACAACCGATTTCGGCCAGCCAAAGGTCGCCAAGGTGGTAGCGAGACCGAACGGCCGCCTTGGGGCGCGGGAGGGCAAAATCGTACGATGGCTTACGTTCGTGCGAGTCATCGCTTGCGCAAGTGCAGTACACGCCGATCAGACAAATGGGATTCCAGCAACGAATACTACTGAAAAAAAGTCCAGAAATATGACAAAGCTACCAGCAGTCGTTCGAAAACGCTCTTAAGTATGGTGTCCTTTCCCCGACACCACTTGACACTTGTACTACCTCAACCGTTCATTCGCAGCATAACACACAACACGGTCAAGTTGTACCGTAGTACGAACATCAAGCCTGTGTGAATTCAGGTTGAAGTGGTAACAGCCTCGAACTTGAACTTGCTATGTATTCGCTCAAACAAATCAATACCTTTCATTTCTACCTTTCATTTCAACACAAAGTACGCCACTGATCAATTGTACAAACAACACGGTAGACAACCATGACAACTTCTGCGAGCGACTCACGCAGAGCGGATAGTGAACTGCTGCGCAGCATTCTTGGGCTGAGCGTTACTCAACACTACCTGTTCGTCACGAAGCATGTGGTTAGTCGGCATTCAAGCCACAAGCAATAAGGATTATCGCCAACCTGGTCGTCGCCATTGACAGCCCATGCACTGGAAGAGTCATTTCCCATCTGGAATCTGTTCTCGATGTCAGGCATGCATTCGTGAAACCACGGC
>JBBPLC010000427.1:0-22210 GCA_038089535.1 Hemileccinum rubropunctum | reverse complement strand
GTTGTTTTCATCAATCGCATCCCTCTCTAGGTGTTAGAATCATTCATGACTAACTTCTGGATAGCATGCAATAGGCGGTATCTGCGTTGACATGTCCGATATGTGCAAGATTCTCGAGATTCATGGTCCGTATATTTTGTCTTAGCTGCGCAAACCATTGATGCCTGTCTGTCGGCTTTTATTCATTCGTACCATTCAACCCTTGGACCATTCGACTTGAAATGTTGATTTTCTGAAACATGCGAAATATGACGAGATAGAACAAGACGCGGATGTTGTTTGCCAACCCGGGGTCGGATGGATGCAAATCAACGAAATGTTGGAAAGTAAAGGTAGCGTCTATCTTATTATTTGAGTAAGGAAACCAGACGACCTTATGCTTATAATTATCCTTGGCACAAGGCATTCCCTTATTCTTTCCGGTGAATATCCTGTTGTTCTCTACGTCCCTTCCACGAGAAACGCTAATATCAACACATACGACACCCTTCTAGTTGGACCCTGGCCCGGGAGCGACGATTGGGGGGATGATGAGCACCGGCTGTTCCGGAAGTACGTTTTTCTTGGCTCGATATGACAAATAGTTGATGATTCTCAAAGCGAATGCCGTGCGGTACGGAACAGCCAAGGGGGAATGGTTCCTCAATGCTGTATGTCTGTTCACTCCTATTTTTTATTGTTGCCCCATCTGGGGTTGCACATATTTGCATATAGCTTTGAGTCGCCCCTTTCGCTGAACGTTGCGACAATTTCACAGACAGTGGTACTTCCCTCTGGAGAAGTCATTAAAACACGGCAGCGATCCAGGAAGTCTTCGGCGGGTTTCGACCTAACCAAGTTATTCATTGGTGCAGAGGGTACTCTTGGGATTATTACAGAAGGTGGGTTCTGTAGTCTTTAGTTCCCTTCTAGTGTTCGGGTGCTTGTGATCCGTGGGGGACGCTGATGATCGTTTTGTTGGACAGTTACAATTCGTTTGGCTCCCGTGTTACCTACCACAGTTGCTGTTGCACAATTTCCTGACGTCAGGAGGGCGACAGAAGCCGTGATTGACATAATGAATCGTGGGGTTGGTATTCGTAAGTGCCTCCCCTGTCGCTCGTCTCCTACTCGAGTGACTCTCGTCACACATGGTCCGGTGAAATACCTCGCTCTCAGAATGCGTCGAGCTTTGTGATTCCGAATTCATGCGTGCAACCAACCTTTTTGGTGCCTCTCAGCGGACTTACCCCGAAGTCGATTCCCTCTTCTTCAAATTCCAAGGACCCACTCAAGCATCACTCCAAGAGACTTCCAAAATCGTCCAGGAGATTGTCAAAAAGCATGGCGCCACTGGCTTTTCATTAGCACAGAGCGAGAAAGAAGCGAAGAATCTATGGGCTGATAGGAAGAACGCACTATATTCTTCACTGGCGCTTTTGGAAGGAGCTAGGGGATGGAGTACGGACGTGTGGTCAGTCTTGTTTCTCCCGAGAGGTGCGGATAATTTTGTTGATGCGGCGCATCATTCCATAGTGTCCCAGTCTCAAGGCTCCCTGATCTCGTCTACGAGACGAAGAAAGATATTCAGGAATCTGGGCTTGTGACTACCATTGTAGGACACGTCGGTGATGGTCAGTGTCCATTTCTTTCTCTTGTGTGCTTAACATACCCAATCAGACGGCAGGCAATTTCCATTCTTTGCTCCTCTTCCGGAACGACGAAGAAATGGCAACAGCGCGAGAAGCTGTACATAGGATGGTCGAACGAGCAATAAGGATGGAGGGTACATGTAAGTTTTGCTTCGACATGTGCAACTTTATTGGCTCCAGTTTTCTCAGGCTGTGGGTCACGATTTGTTTCCTCATGACATAGGCACGGGCGAGCATGGTGTTGGTATTGGCAAACGCGAATACCTCTACTCGGAGCTGGGGGAAGGCACCGTTGAGTTGATGCGGTCCATTAAAAAGTTGATAGACCCGCTAGGCTTATTCAATCCTGGAAAGGTCGGTGTTAACCATCCAGTTGATGCGTAGAGCTGATTGAGCCACCACTGTAGCTATACCCAGAGAAAAGCATGAAAACCCCAAAGAAACATTAAGTGGTAACACCTTGTTGAGAATGTGAAGATCCGTGTTGTATATCAGCAAATACCAAATGTGTATTTATGTAACAACATACTCTTGTCTTGCGCGTTCTGAATCTGTTGGATTCCCTCACGTTGGAAGGGCACATAGGTAGTAAGCGCGCTATCCAAGAGCATATTGGCTTCTCAGGTCACTTGGGAATAACGATGGGCGACTGAACGCCGAGTCACGTGATCATATCTCTCTCGCCATCGGTTGGCAAGTTTTTGTCAACATCGTCCAGTTATGAGCAGTACGCTCTTCGGAAACCCGACTTCGCAACAACAACCGGCGACAGGAGGTAGTATCTTTGGGAGTACGCCCTCGTCTCAGCAACAATCGACGACGGGAGGCGGTCTTTTCGGAAGTACGGCCCCTTCTCAACAACCATCGGCGACGGGAGGTGGTTTGTTTGGAGGTGCCACGCAACCGGCGGCGACGGGTGCGAGCATCTTCGGAAGCACCACGCAGCCCACTACAACTGGGAGTATCTTTGGCAGCACGACTCAAGGCGCAACGGGAGGGAGTTTATTTGGTAGCACAGCGCAACCCGCAACCGGAGGGGGCATATTCGGTGGTACGAACGCTCAGCCTGCTAGTACTGGAGCAAGTCTATTCGGTGGCGCGAATACACAACAACCTCAACAACAACCTGCAAGCAACTCGTTATCTGGTGTTGCAACTACGCAACCCCAGCAATCCGGCGGAAACTTGTTTGGAACTGGCACCAACACACAGCAACAGTCTTCAACCGGTGGGCTCTTTGGATCGACCAATGCGACAGCGCAGTCTGCTCCCAGTCTCTTTGGCAGCACACCGACGACCGCACCCGCACAAACAGGCGGGCTTTTTGGGAGCTCCACTTCATCCTCGAACCCACTGTTCGGGAATAAAGCTCCTTCCAGCATATTTGGGGCGCCGGCCACTGGCGCAAGTTTGACCACGAGTACCATATCACCTCCGTCGCTTTTCGGACAACCGGCCGCACAAACTTCAACCAACAACACACAACCAACCACTTCGTTGTTCGGACAGCCTTCTCAGTCTCAACAGCCACAAAAACCAGCTGGACCCCTCTTTGGGTCCACTACCCAACCGTCGACCACAGGAACAACCCTGTTCGGTAGTACCCTAGCTGCCCCGACCTTGGGGGCCGGGTTGGGCGCGTCGATTCTGGGAACTTCCGCTTCGAGATCATCGCAGTCGACGCTTGGTGCCACTACCCAGCATCAAGATCCTCAGAGCCAGTTTACGGCACTGATGCAGAGGATCGATGCCATTGCTGAGGCTTGGAATCCGAATTCACCCCAGTGTCGCTTCCAGGTGAGCATATTCTATGTGAAAGATATAGAAAACACTAATTGATATCATGGTATCAAGCACTATTTCTATAATTTAGTCGATCCGGCGCTTGTAAGTCAATACGGCCGGCCGGCCAACGCAACCAACGAGGCTCTTTGGCAGAGAGCCGTCAGAGAAAATCCGGATCCTAGTTGGTAGGTGAGACGCGCGTTTCTGTAGAACGGTCGACGCTAAGTTTGGGTGTTTCAGCATGGTGCCCGTGCTAGCCGTCGGTTTCGATGTACTTAATGCTCGTGCTGAAGTACAGTCTGCCCAAGCGACAGCGCAGCAAGAAAAGCTAAAAGTGACTTGATTATCTTGAGCTGTCTGCCATAATCTGATACCGTTGCACAGGAACTCAAGAAGCGACTACAGGCCCTGACAGCGACTCATACAGATACCACCCTGTCTCGACTACATCGCGCGCAATCTCAACATACCCAGCTGTCTCAGCGACTTCTCAAATTGATCCAACATTTGCACCTCCTCATTCCGGCCGTCCGTTCGTCATCTATACGTCCCGAGGAAGAGGCGTTGCGAGTGGCGCTGGAAGAGATGGAGGAGGATTTACGAAGACCTGGCGGAATGAGCAAAATGAAGAGCAAACTGAACGAATTATGGGCGTTGGTTGGTGCTATTAATGCGGCCAGGGAACGCGGTAAGAAAGCTGGTGGTGAAGGGGCGGTTGAATGGACGGTCGTAGACGAGGAGGGCTTGAAGCAAATAACACAGGTTCGTCGGTTCTTACGCCAAACCTACGAGAGAGTATTGATTACTGGTTGCAGATATTGTCCGACCAGCAGACAGGCCTGCAGCACCTGACGAAGATACTACAACGGGATCTCAAGGATCTTGGGGTGATCATGGGAACCAATGGAGAACGGGAAGATGGACATTCAAGTGCGGACATGAGATTCCCTGCTTCACCTGGTCTATTAAATAGTTCAACGTCGACACTCCATGCAAGTGCTTTGCGGTAGCCCAGTTTGTTGTTGTACTCGCTTGTAGTTTTGCTCGGGTAACTCGGAATTACAAAGGCGTGTGAGACCGCATACAAATACTGATCTTTCACCTTTCGAAATCTCCAAGACGTCGCTGCATGTGCATCCATTCATAACCCATCTGTACGACTCCCCACGCGATACTCGCAGCGACGACAGCGACGACGACGACGACATCATTTACATTTACACTAGCAACTGAAAAGTACGACACGACCCACCACGATGCGCTACCGTACACTCGAGATACGTTGGCACGACTCCAAGCCCATATCCACTTGTGACTTTCAGCCCGTCCCTTTCAAAAAAGCGCGTCCATCTCAAGAAAAGAACTTTGCATCTCAGTGTTACAAGCTCGCAACAGGCGGAGAGGACAACCATGTTCGGGTGCGTTGACTTGTCAACTTAGACGCGCTCATGGCCTCAATCAGCGCGCCTTGCGATATGCGTGCAGATATGGATGGTGCACCCAAATATTCTGCCGCCATCCATCGCAGAATCGAGTGAAATTCTTGTTACGCCACGACCACCACGCGTCGAGTACCTCGCGACACTCAGCAAGCATTCCGCGCCGGTCAATGTTGTGCGGTTTTCCCCCAACGGTTCGTGTTCATAATCTCTTGTGGGTTCGCTTGTTCATGTATTCTTGTATTCAGGAGAACTCATTGCCTCGGCTGGGGATGGTATGTTTTATATATTGCGGCGACCGTCAGAAATCCAGCTCAGACCACTTTGATGCTTTCAGATGGAATGATTATTATCTGGGCTCCATCAAGCACACCCCCACCCATGACATACGGGAATGACCTGAGCACCGAGGACTTACAATACGAGAAAGAATATTGGAAACCGCGTACAACATTCCGGTCAGTGTTTCGTTTCTACTTGTTCATCCCTGTTAGTGGCAAGGATCTAACAGCGGATTACTGGGTTCAGGTGCACAACCATGCAGGTGTATGACCTCGCATGGAGCCCGTCAGGGGAGTATGTCCTTGCTGGTAGCACTGACAACTGTGCACGCGTCTTTACAGTAACAGATGGTTGGTTGCTCTCCCCTCTTCTTGTTCCCTTGAACTTAATTCGTGCATACCCAGGTAAATGTGTTCATGAAATTGCAGAACACAGTCACTATGTACAAGGTGTCGCTTGGGACCCCTTGAATGAATATATCGCCACGCAGAGCAGCGATCGTTCCATGCATATTTACCAGATCTCGACGAAACAAGGAACTTTCGAGGCTCACGCGGTTGGGAAAAACGCCCGCATGGCATTCAACCATTCTCGCACGCCGAGCACACAGAGCCGCATCAAGGGAGGATTCAAGCGCGAATCCACTAGTGACGTGGAGAACGCTTCTGTGGATCAGAAGGAAGACAAAGATTTCCCCCAGTCGGGCAATTATAGCAGTTCAATCGTATACCCGCCTACCCCTGCCACCTCGGTTGCCAGTACACCATCCACTATGTTCCCACCACCTACTTTTGAACGACCATCCTCCCGACGATCTTCATTTAGTGGTTCTAACGCCCCATCGTCCCCGGCTCACTCCCACTTCTCCAGATACGGGCGTTCTCCTTCCCCTATGCCTCCTCTTCCCGCTATACGTGCTTTGCCCTCGCCAGCATGGTCAACCATAAAGTTGTACGGAGACGAGAGTTTCACAAACTTTTTCCGGAGGTTAACATTTAGTCCGGATGGCGGCTTGCTACTCACGCCCGCTGGACACTTCGAAGACCTTTCTTTCAACGCTGGGGTGAAAGGAGATGAGACCCCTACGAGAGGTCGTAAGAGCCGGTCGTCTGACAAGAATAGTTCGGGTTCAACGCAGAACGAACTTGCCAACCCGAATTCTGCGTCGTCTGTTTTCATTTATTCGCGCGCCAACTTTGCGCGTCCACCCATCGCCCAGCTTCCTGGTCACAAGAAAGCCTCTGTCGCAGTACGCTTCTCTCCCATCCTGTACGAACTGCGACATGGTGTTGTCGGTGCCATGTCTGAAGAGACGAAATCTGCCATTCTGGAGAAGGACAAAGAAGGAAGGTTAGCTATTGATCTGACCAGCGGAACCGGTGGGTTGGCACATGAGCAGCCTACACCTTCCCCGTCTTCGCGAGCAGAGAAGGCTCCAACTTCCCAGGTCCCAGCCGCCGGCCCCGACGTATTAGCAGTGCAATCACCTTCGCTGCATCCGCTGAAACAGTCCAATTCAAACGCGTCTACGTCTTCAAAGACCCCCGCACCCGTTGTCTCCTCGCTTAGTGGCAGTGGGTCGGTATTCGCGCTTCCCTACCGAATGCTATATGCAGTGTTGACAATGGACACTGTCACTATTTATGACACGCAACAAGCGGGACCAGTCTGTTTGTTGACAAAACTGCATTACGATGAGTTTACGGACATATCATGGTTTGTGATGTTCTGTCCTATGAACTTTCTGGGCATTGGTTCACTTGTGATCATGACTGTCCAGGTCTCCAGATGGTCAGACACTCGTGCTTTCCTCGCGAGATGGGTATTGTACCCTCATCATCTTTGATGAGATGCTCCCAGCACACCATACCCAACAATCGACGCTCCAGTTGCAGTCAATAGCTCAGCACAACTTCGTGCCGCTCACGTATACGGCGTCTGGGTCTATGTCTACTCATACTGCCCCGTTAACGCCGGCCAGTACGAGTGTCCCGCCGCCTGTCATCGCACCCCCAATGGTTCCTACAAAGCGGGGGCAGGGAAGCGAGCTGTTACCACAGCAAGTGTTGACCTCCAAGCCGGGTGTCGAGGATTCCATGCCGGCCAGTGAGAGTAGTGCTGGTACAGACAAGCCTGGTACGGTCGAAGAAGCAAAAGAGCAACCGCCAAAGAAAAAACGGAGGGTTGCATTGACGCGGGTCGGTGACATTGGGGCCTGAACGTAAGAGAGTATATGTTTCATTTCCGTGCTCATGCATCAAAACGAGTCTCCTGTGCCATATTTTACGCGCTGTTTTAGTTTCTTCCTTTCTAATGTCGCTTTGTTCGATTTGCCTTGGGGGAAGTTGTTTCTTCTGAAGGACCATTTTTCTTGGGCCGCGCATCCTTGAACATGGAAACGAATTGTACATGTATTCTGATAGTGATGCAATGCGATGCGATGCGGTCAATTCTGTCATACGGTGCGTGCTAGACGGGCATGATCCAAGTCCCATCCGCGGTTCCTTCTCCCCGTCATCTATACAATCAATCACCCAACGAGATGTGCATGCATATGCCGTGTATCCGAGCCCTTTCACCCCCTTAACCAGTTTTGTTCTTACTCCTCTTGCCGACCTGGGCTTGGTAACCGCTCTTGATGGCGTTGACGGATCGTCGTGAGCCGCATGACTCACAGGACATGAAGAATATACGGTTCTCCTTCGTAAGGAGTGTGTCTGGCGATTTGCAAGTTTTGCAGGTGACATATTCGACTGTAGGAAGCGTCAGCCGACAGATCAATCACCAAAACACATCACGAGATGTCAGACTGACCGATGTACCTCCTCAACACGTTTTCTACCTGTTTTGGTTGGAAGCGGCCTTTAATGACCAATCTCCCTGAACCGTCCACGCTTCCCGTAGTACCCATCTCAGCAAAGAGGAATTGGATGACGTGTTCTGGAGATCTGTGCATACGCTTGCAGATATCTGCGACGTTTGCAAAGATGGAACGACGGACACCTTCTCGGAGGATTTGGGGTGGGGCGATGGTGTACCGCTTTCCAGCGGAGGTGAGAAGGGCAGGATTAGAGGCGTGAAGGGAGGCATAGAAACGCGTGAGCAGCTACGTAGGCAGGGTTGAGAATGACCAGACACGATTCGGAGTAAGGATAAACTTGCCTCTTGATATGTATAATCACGATCACTCGTAAGCCAAGGCTCACTGCCAGAGTCGACACCCGCGGGTGCCTCTGGTCTTGCGAACGGATCGTCACCGAGTTCCGCTTCGTCGATGTCGTTGAGGTGCTCCCCATCATCGATGTCGACATCGTCAGCACCCTCTACAACATCTTTCGATTTCGATTCCTCGAGCTCCTTTTCAAACTCTTCCATCGCCTTTTTTTTGGACGATTTCTTCTTCTTCTTCATGTCGGAGAAGTCGAGGTCTTCGGAAGCGACCGCGGCGGAGGGACCGCCTGCTGGTGTTGATGCGCCGGAACCATCCTCGCCCTGATTTGACAGATCAGACACGTACGGATGACGAGGACCGCATGACATACGAGATCCATTGGGATGTCCTTTTTCTTCTTCTTCTTCTTCAGACCGTCGGGGAACATGGACTTGAACTCGTCATCCTGTTTCTGATCGTCTCCGTCCGCATCTCCACCCTCGACTGTCTGATTTCGCTTCATCTGCTCATGGACAGTGGAAGGCCCGAGGTCGACCGCATCGCCGTTGGTCGTCGTACTCTCGATCGTGGTCGGTGCTGGGGTAGTGGGGTCTGCCTCTGGCCCGAGCGGGTCCTCGGTAAATGCGACGGTCTTTTTCTTGCGTTTCTTCAGAGAAGGATCGAACAAAGGTTCTTCCGATGCCATGTTGTTGTCGTCGTCGTCGTCGTCGATGAGGACGTAGCGTTACTCGTTATCAATATCATCGAGTCACTCGCCATCAAGTGGAGTCGATGCCGAGTATTTTAGTCGGCGCGCTAATTTCGGCAGGAGTTTTTGAACTCCGCTCGCTGGTGGCCGATGTTTTCCGAGTCGCTCACAATTACACTTTTCAAAGCTTGGACATGTTCGCCAGGCAGTCCGCCGCTCGTCTCGCCGCTCAGCAGGCTCACCGTCACGGTGCTGCCCCCCAAAATGCTCGCAATATGGCCACCCTACGTGAAATCGAGCTGCGACTCAAGTCGGTCAGAAACATTGAGAAAATCACCAAAGTAGGTCGCTTCCTCGCACTTGAGAGCGGGCCAGTATTGAGTTTCGGTAGTCGATGAAGATGATTGCGTCCACCAAGCTTGCCAAGGCGCAGCGCGCCATGAACGCAGGCAAAGAATACGGTATCGCCAACTCCGGTGTGTCCCGCGCATCCACCTATGCGGAGTGTGTCCACTAACCCGACTCGCGTCACTCAGAAATATTTGAACACACTCCTTCAGAGACGCCTGCAAAACGTAAACTCTTCATCGTCGTTTCTTCCGACAAGGGTCTCTGCGGTGGTATCCACTCCTCCGTCTCGAAAGCCACCCGCCGTGCCCTGGCAGACACTGAGAACCCCGTCGATACCGATTCTCCGGTCATGGTTATTGGTGACAAGTCCAAGGGTCAGCTTGCTCGTGTCCTTGGCAAAAACCTTGCTCTCACTTTCAACCAAATCGGACGCGATATTCCTACGTTTGCGGACGCTGCTGGTGTTGCTGACCTGATCGTCAAGAGTGGTGTCGAGTACGATTCGATTGCTCTCGTGTACAATAAATTCATTTCGGCTGTCTCGTACGAGGCTGGTATTGTCGAGGTTGCCAACGAGAACACGTTCAAGGAATCGCGTAAGTCTTGTTATCGTGCGTATGTGTATCTTGTTTACATACCTCGTTTCTGCAGCTGGTTTCCGCGCATATGAGATGGAGGACGATGTGACCAAAGACCTTGCTGAATTCTCACTAGCGAACGCCGTCTATGCTGCCCTTGTCGAAGCACACGCGTGTGAACAGAGCGCTCGGTACGCACAATCACCTCTTAGCAACGTCCAAATGGATGTCTCATTACCAACAGTCGCAACGCCATGGACAATGCATCAAAGAATGCAAAGGACATGATTGGCTCGCTTACAATGCAGTACAATCGTGGTCGCCAAGCTGCCATCACGAACGAGCTGGTCGACATTATCACTGGTACGTTGATCGTATGCCCATTTTGTGGTGGGGACTTGACATGGCTTGGTTCCCGATAGGTGCAAGTGCTCTGTGAGATTATTGTTCTCGGCATTCATAGGCTTGTTACCCTCGATTATCGACCCCCATAGTAGAAATCCATCATTATTTTTCCTTTAACCAGCAGCGTCTCGAGATGAATTTGAGCATGATCACACTGAGAATCAGTTTACCATCATGGGTGTGGTGAGCTCCTGGTCGCTCCTACATGTGAGGCTTTTCCCATAAAAGGTGCATATGGAGGTCATGCGTCAGGTAAAGACATGTAGGGTACATGTGGTTTTGTGTCATCTCCCAAACACCGCAGAATAAGGAACGCGATCAGAACTGAAGGAACAAAACTTGAGGCAAAAGCAACGAGTACGGTGGCATCACTTACACGGAGAGGTTGGAAGAACCACTTGTTCTTGCCTCCCTGGTACCGCTCCTCGAACAGCTTCTTGATGTTCTTGCGAGCATTCTCTCGTTGCGTAGGCTCCTCGAAAGTCTCTGCAGCAACCGCACCCTTGAGACTCTCCAATTCCAAAGCATAACGAGTAGGGAAGAGATGCGAGTAATTGACAACCTGCACGGCAGACGGTCATTGGTCAGGTAGATCAAAACGAGATCTTAAAGTCGATTGACCTTGATGAAGGGTTTTACTCTGCTTCTCCGTTGCACCTTCTTGGTGCCCATACGGCGGGTGACTTTTCGTGGGTAACGCTCGACGCCAGCAACGATCGCGTGGGGATAGGGACGTTCCTTGGTTCCTTCATCGAGCTGTTTGATGACGACAACCTTCTTGCCTGCCTGACGGCCCTGCAAGACGATGGCAACCTGGAGCGAGTGTACCTATTAGTCCACTTCCAAAAGATGGACGACAATGCGTTACTTTTCCTGGCTTGTAGACTGAGAGCGTTCATCAGGCCTAAGTAGTGATCGGGGGGAACGGGGACATACTTTTAGGCATCTTGACGTCGGCGCGGGCGGTGTACTTTGAGGCTTGCTCGTCGTTTGGGGGATTCGCAAGATGCGGCGTCTCTCCAAGCCACCCGGCAATCTCCGTGAGTACTGCACAGTTGCACAAAGTAAGGTTTATGTTCTGTGCCTTTCAGTAACAAGGGTAAACACTTCGGTGACGTTTTGTTGAGCGTCCCGCGGTCTTTTGTACCAAGGATAGCTCAATAAACGTCATTCCATTCAGCCGCCTGTGGGACAAAGAAACGCGAACCCGGGCTTTTTGGGAGAAGCCTGAAGGTCTGCTTTCAACCCGACTCGGAAATAGCATCAAAGATATTATGACTCCCGCGCCTCGCACAAAATGCAGGTTGAACCGAATTTCGGTAATGTTTTGTCTCACATCAAATCCATTTGACAATTGTACGTACCTAACTGCGGACTTGCGAAATTCTGGCCTGACTACCATCGCGCGACGCCATGTTCGCACCCAACCAGCGCTCCAGGGCGCTGAGTACTAGGAACCGTTGAGTTGGTTCAACATCTTTTTATTTGCGCCGTCAGTTCCAGGACCGGTATCTGCCAGATCTTCTTGGAGCTGCAGCGCTGAAGGACCTTCGGACGATGTTGTATGGTCCTTTTATATTTATTACGCCGTGTCTCGGGCGCCGTTCAAGAACCTTCAAGAACCAGGTTGCCGGTGTTCGCGGACTTGGATCGCATCACAGCGCCACTGATGAAGTTGAAATAGCAGTGTATTTACCCCCGTAGCAACGCTGGTCAACACCCCCCAAGAAAACGGTATATGAATATACATTAATACTACACAAAAAGTTATATATTCAGACCGAGTGATTGATTTCGGCCCAGTGCGAGCTTGTCACAATTAGGTAGGGGTTTAAATTTCAAACACTCGTGTCTAGAACTCCCAAACAGTTTTCAGGTTCGCTGAATGGCAAGAGCGCGGTAGTAACTACCGTGTAGGCCTAATCAGTTTCAGATTTTAATCCAGAGGGGTGGGTAAGCGCCCCGGAAGTTTGGAAAAACAATATTAATGCAAATACCTGAGTGTGTTTATGTCAGCTAGATCTAGGATTGAAAGACTAAAATGGAAACATTATAATTCCGTCATTTACGTCCGCTCACGTAAATCTTGTCGCTTACTTATCGCTTTCCTGCACAAAGTACATCGATATATGTAACCGTTGCAAACTGGTAATAAACTTGGTCGTATATACCATCTGCGATTCATGTTTTTTATTTTGCAAAAGGAGGGAAAATGCTGCAGGATATCACAATCATTACAACACTACGTATCGCCGAGTGAAGTAAATCAGTAAGTCTCGGGCAAACAGCAATCCCAAGCCTGTGGAACGAACAAGAGTAAAAAAAAGGGGTATGATTAATGAATTTTGGTAATAAAACTCCATGATTAGAAAAAAGGAATGGACAGTGCAAATGGAGTGCGCTCTAGAGGACGATGATGACTGAAAGGTTGAATAAGTAACGCGGTACACGACGAGATCTAATTACTCACTGGGGCTGCACCCAATGTTGATGATGCCACTGAAGGTGTTGTTGTTGCAGCATACAGGCGTCTGGCCACTGGAGATTTTCGTGTCAACTAAGAATCAACATGTGATTGTAGCGACGTACCAGTTTGCGCCGCCTCCAACACCAACACCGCTGATAGGACTGCAGCTGGAACCGCAGGAAGTACCAGGGGCAACAGAATCGATATTCAAATCTTGGATCAAGCCGGAGAAGTATTCGTCATCGCTGGTCCCCATGGTATTGCAACAGTAGACGGGACCAGTATCACACTCTCCAGGGGGACTCGAAGGAGTACTACGACGGGCACCTGGATGGGATGAGGGCCAAAGTACGGCTGACTATCCACAGCAACTTACGGTCAGTTCGAGTACCACGCTTGACTGGAGCATTGGGGGGTAATCCACGAGCCAAGCGCGCGGCATTAGACTCAGCTGAGACGACGGTGGCGGCAGCAACGAGAGCGATGACGAAGGAGAACTTCATTGTGAGCTAAGGACCGACCGTCGAGAAGGGGAGAAAAATGAGAGAAAGAAAATAAAGAAAGTAACGTATGGTGGCGAAATTTATAGCTCCGTGTGTCCACCCGAGCCAGCCTCTGATGACCCGATTTGGGATCGTGTCAGCACAGGGCCGTATCGGCAATCGGCATACCTCAAAATGGACGTTTATACCCGTGTGACAGCCCGGGGCCAGCCTCACAATGACGGAACATGTCAGCTAAGCGACCTATTGGGCTGCACAATGAGCTCAGCTGAGCCGCTTAGCTCTTTTTGAAGTCGCTTACAGTCTATCTGGCCAATGGGAGCTCCCAAAAGTCCCGTAGATTGAGTACGTTATTTGACGCTTTGCAGATTTGAAGGTCTCTATCGGTAACCGGCATGCCTGGAGTTGGGCGGCCAGTCATACCCGATCATATCTATCAGCTTCTGCACTTCCAGAACGACGACCGCTCCACAGATTCCCTCCTTCGCCAATGCTCGTCCATAAAACGTATTCGCTACAGTTTGGATGCTGTCACAAGGGTCGCAAATCATAGGACTTGGTATATTGGAGCAAACTTGCATAGCGAGAACGCAAACTTTGAAAAACTTTGAAAAAAGTACACTCTTGCGTTGTTACCGTCCCCAAGTACGCCGTCGGAATCAAAGAAGGCGGTCGCCGCACCCTCCATTTCCGAGAGCTTCAGGTTGCTCTCCGTCTGCGAATCATACTCTCTACGCGATCCAGGGCCAGAGTCAACCGCCACTGATCACGTCGCGTAAAGTGGTTCGCGACCATTCAAGTTGTCCCACTAGCAGTGACAGGGATTCAGTAAGTGTCATACGCGACGGCCGCACTGGCCCAATATCATTCAACCGCTGTAACTAAACCTGACACAAAAACTTTCCAGCTCCAGCACGGTGTCTTACTATGGGTCGTGACAGTTGTTCTCTTCCCATGGGCGGTGGGGCTACCAGTCCCTCGGTCTTCCTGCGAATGCTTTCTGGCTCTTTGCCAGAATTCTGGCAGCATCATTGTCGAGTGATTGACCGATGCCGGCAGACACGCGCAAACCACGTCTCAGCCGCATTAGCACCACACCAAGTCCAACATCGTTAGTCTGCGGATTCGAGTACCCCATTTGACACACATACCTTTCATATCCGATGATTGATATGATCCAAGATATAACATTACAGTCGTTATCTTCAATCATGCAAGTCAACAATTCCCATTTGTTGGCTGTGGACGTACCACGGCGTGCCACCACATGCCAAGACATGCATCGCATGGCCCATTCCTGTAACAAATAACGTTGAGAGTTTCACCTTAACTCCCAGCCTGTCGCTAAGCAGTTCCATCAATCCTCAGTCCTTCAAACATCATGTGACACGTCTTTTGCTGTGAACGATTGATCCTTGGCTGGTGCAACGTCATCCTGCATGCTACATGTTCCCACTCGTCCTGCGGGATACGAATAATCGCGTGTTTCCATTGCTGTGTTCCCTTCTCCTCTTGCCGACATTCCCTGGGATCGCAATAGTTACGCCCTGCATGTGCTGGCCCCTCAAGCATCATATCATTCGAATTGATCGGATTCTCGGCGATTTGCGTAGTTGATAATCGACACCCAGTCGCGCCCGCAAACAAGCTGAAAGAGCCAAGTACACTTTTTTTTGGTTAGGGTATACTTACGGCAGGTCTTATACGAAGCACGGCGCATTTGTTTTTGGATACAGGCGCAAAGGAAGGGAGAACGCACACAAATTCGAGCAAACGCGGAACCCAGATAGCGGAACTGTGGAGCGGTGATGTGGAGCGATGATTTAGCCGATATGTTCATTCAAGTCGCACAATATGAAAATCTTACGGCGTAGCGTGAGCATCATTTGTACGATTGTACCTTTGCGGTTTGGATAGCTTAACTTGATGTGTAAGTTGCGAGACTCGAGAACCGATATGTGGGACCGGTACCGTGTAGTCAAGCTTCTGAGAGGGAAGGTTACTTACAGGGTAAACACTGGTACGGGAAAAACATTGACGCTATGGAGCCAAGTCGTGGGCGGGGCGTGAGTAGTCATCGATGGCATGAGGCGCAAAGTTCGCCGAGAGTTCTCTTATCTCCACGGGCGCGCAAAAGTTCATTGCTTTCTGCCCCTCGGGGAGGTGATACGGATGGTATTTCAAATGAGGGGGCCTAACCATAATGATATGTGTGCAGTTGCGAGTCCAAACCTAAGATCGACAGAGCGCACAGGATCAGAAAAGTCTTGGCGTATACCCATAGCTACGTTCCTAAGTCATGTCTGGCCGACTCTCCTGCGGAAGGGATGGGTCCGTGAAGCTATGGTTGCACTTCGCGCAAACGAAAAACAGGATCATACGCGTCTCCTTCCGCTTCGATTGGTCCTGGTAAAACACCGCACTAAAGTGGATGAATGACTTAGTTAGTTAGTGCAGCGGAGCATCAAGTTGCGTACTCTTCGTGGCCACATTGCGGACATGAGATGTTAGAATGGGCCTATGTACGGGGCAAGGAGTGATATCCGACGAGCAAATCATAATGGGAGTCAACGTACCAGAGTTGGATCTAGACCCAGATCAGTTGTCACTCCCATTTGCTCCCTGTTCGGAAGATAAGTTCAGCACATATATATGGGAAGAATCGTAGTGCCGCGGCAGCCGACATCACGGCTGTACTGGACTTGCTTTGCGAGCGCTCAGGATCGTGACTTACTTGGTGACCGTCAACAAATCATTCTTGTACACACACTTGTTATCACTGATTTCAGAGTGGTCGCATATCCTGCACGCATAAACCATGATGCGCCGTTGCGGGTCGGCTTTTGGGTAGAGGAGATTGTTACATTCCGAACAAAAGTGGAGGGAGGCCTGATAATTCGCATGTTCGCATTACATGGACGTCGAAATGATAGGCAAGTTGATCAAAGTGAACGTCTCGTTAGCCATCCGGACTCATCTACAGTTAGACGAACGGACCATATCGACGGATGATGACAAGTTGTTTTTCAAACCCCGCCGACTAGACCACATTCAAGTCACTGCGCGCGATGGCCAAAGTACGGCCTTTCAAGTGGGCGTACATTGGTCTTTGGCTAGTTCGCATCTGGTTCGCGCTTTATGGAATGGGTTATATACATCCTGACGAACACATGCAAAATGGAGAAGTCACAGCTGGTACACTTGTTTCTGATCCAGACAGCACTCTTATTGACATGGACGAGGAAGGGAGTATCCTCGGCTTTCATGCTTTGACCACCTGGGAATGGTTTCCAGATTTTCCAGTCAGGTCCGTTCTGCCGGCCTTCGTCACTACGGGTTTGCCTTTGTGGTTGCTTTTCGGACGTGAGGACATCTCTAATATCTTTGAGTTGGCCTGACACCAAGTAAAGCCAAACGACTGACACTAATGGTGCATCCCTCGTTCGTCTTTCGCGTCCAACGATTGTCATTTCTGTGTCTATCCAGTGCCCTTGGTAATTTCTTTTCCGTCTTACTTGGAGTGACTACTGAAGCAGTGTAGATTACACTGTCCTGAGTCTTATCTCACCACCCGCTTCTCGCCGCTTGTGCTTACTCTTGCTTGCCACGTCCTATGTCACATGTACCTTCCAAGTTCGACCGTTCTCCAACTCACTCGAATCAGTACTGGTTTCTCTCTGCCTTGTACTCCTTCGGCGGATAGTGGCTAAACAGACGCGTCTCATGGGCAAGGAGAATACTAATGGCTGGGCCCATCTCTTCCGTAGCCTCAAGCACGATTTTCGCCTCCTTGCAGTCCTCGTTGTCGTTGGTATCTTTACTCGTCCAACATTCGTTGCGTTTGCCCTCCCAATCGGCTACCAAATCCTTCATCTCTCCTTCCAAGTGGCAGGCTCTCCAATGCAGGCGATTGGCTTGTTGTTACCACCGTTCTACGCGGCTACATTGGCGGCCTCCGTATTCATCGCTGTTGATACGTACTATTTTCGCGGTGACTTTTCCAAGCTAGTCATTACGCCTTACAATTTTGTCAAATATAACCTATCGACCGACAACCTCGCTGATCATGGACTACATCCGAACTGGCTACATGTCGGTGTTAATCTACCACTGTTGCTTGGGCCGCTGTTCGTATGGTTTACATGGTATAGTGTATACAATTATGTGAAGCCCTCCAGCCGTCGCCTTCCAAGAGTGCGTTTCGAGACGGATATCCTAAGACAGAGTATGCCGTCTTCTTACCTTTCGTTGCTATTCGGGTTAACTTTCGTTATAGCACTGATTCAGATCATTATGCTGTCTCTGGGGATTTTATCCGTTCAACCCCACCAAGAACCTAGGTTTCTGACGCCTTTGGTTCCCCTGATCATTATGTTGACAGCCACCGCAAAACTACCCCGACCAGGGAAACTTTTCTGGGTGAGTCATTCCTCTGCGCAAGTCGAGCGGTCGTGATCGACTATGATGTTCCAGGCGACTTGGATTACATTTAATACGATACTTGTGCTGGTATTTGGTGTTTTACACCAAGGAGGAGTCATTCCATCCCTTCTTTCCCTCCATTCTACGCTGAGAAACGCCACCGCTGGTTCAAGTACCCATATCGTTTATTGGAAGACTTATATGCCTCCCCGACATTTACTTGGAGTATCTCAGCGGGGTACGTGACCCTTCTATAGGGTGTCAGGATACTCAGATTTCAGCAGACGTCGCATCGAGAAATTTTTCTGTCACAGATCTTTCGGGCGCACCGCAGAATGAGTTAATGACCGCTCTCTCCGTTCCATCTTTCAAATCAACGTACCTGGTGACACCGGTCCCAATGTATTTGACGTTACCCGAGGGCATCTCGTCATGCTTGGCACTCCAAAAGCGCATTTTTCCGCACCTTGATCTAGACCATATCGCTGAAAGTATCCAGGCAGGGGCATATGATGGGTTGAGCCTTGGGATCTACGCCGTCGAACAGAGATGCATGTTGATGAGGCTGTCAAGACAGGAACCTTTGTAACGTAACGTGGCAGCGCAACTTCTTTTCCTACCTTGATGTTGATGTGACTCGGCGCCGAACCCTGACGATTGCCAATGTACCTGGTCTACACGGCCCTGAAGATGGACCTTAATCCTATACCGTCTGAATCTTGGACCACTGTTGGCCGACCTATTTCCCTGTTTCAGAAGGTCGTGCCTCGCCGGCGTACGTATTTCAACGAGGTCCAAGACGTCTTCAAGGTTGTAATGTTCCTGTACGATTCCGCACCATGCGTCTACCACGGATATGCCGCTATATCTTTGTTCGCCACTGGCCCTGAATCTATCGGTCTTTGATGCCCGACGTGGATGCATGTGAGTCATCTCCCTTGATAGGCGGACTGCGTGCGAGTTGTTGATGAAAGCGTAGTCACCATTACTGCAAGAACGCGATCAGATAGTTGCTCTGATGGCTTTGACGGTTCACTCTCTCGTCCAGGATGACGCTCTTCAAGTTTTCTCGCTTCCTAAAGACGTTTATGTCATCGACCTACTGGCAAGGCAAACGAGGGCCGTGTCACGCACTCTTTCTTATGGCGAAGGAGGTTCAGTCCCAGGGTCCACGTGAAGTAACTACAGAGGTGAGTCGTTGTGTCTCGCGCTCTGTCATGGCTGATTCTCGTATTGATGGTGTTCGTCGCCTTGCTGCTGGAGATGGTATGATATCAAACAGAAAAGATGGTCTGTCACGGTGTTCTCGCAGGGCATGAGCATCTGATCAAGTCACGGGGAACATGTACCACAAGGCCTGCTGACAAAGAAAGGCGGATGATCTTCCGAGTCATCGATGTCGGTGATGTCTTATCCACAAAGCATGTCCATTGCCACCGCTAACGAACTGGTTCTTACAACGACTGGAGGAATACAATTACAACTTCGTACAAAACATTACACGGAACGCGAGGTGTGGCCTACACCATGGGGACTGCAACGCGGGAAGTGGGAGAAGTAGACACTGCACCCGAGGTACGGGCGATTTGAGACAGGTCAATCTCTGCAAAGGTGATGAGAAGACCAGCGAATCATCAATAGAATAAGTGTGACCTTGGCCTTTGAGAGCGGTCTTCCTAAAGTTTCTCGCGAGACGCTTCTCCTCTTCGGTGAGGGAGTTGGACCTTCTCTCGGAAGGCTCCTTCTCGACTGGATTGAGCAAGTAAGTGATGGGATCATTGATGGAGGGTAGTGAACGCACGAGAGTCCCTTGTGACTTGTTCTGCAGCAAGAGGTTCCACTTCGTCCTCGAATGCGGCTGCCTCGAGGTAGCCCTCGTTGGCAATGCTGCCCCAGTTATGATGACCGCTACCACCTTTGCGGAGAGACTTGTCGAGGCCGGACTTTGACTCTGAGCGGTCCCTCAGGAGGGCACGAGGAAAGGTGGCGCGCTCTGTGCGAGTCATTTGGGGGTAGGAGAGAGAATGGGTGGCGTTGAGTTGTCCCCGTGACAAAATCTTTTGTGGGGAAACGTGGGAATCATTCCGTCGTCTCTTGAACATGATCCCCGACCATACTCTCCGATCGCTCATTCGTCCTTCCGATAACCTCAAATGCATCCTCAACGTACACATCATCCCAGAGAACACCAGAGCAGATCGGTCCGGCACACCTCTTCCTCAGCGTTTGATCGCCATCGTCACGCATCGCATCGATTCGCACGACACGGAGCTTGGCAGGTAGGTCTCCCACTCGATTCAGTTTCGTCGATTCGTCAATTTTGGTTTGTAAGATCCATGCTCACGATTGTTTCAAAGTCTGCTCGTCTGTAACCCATCCGCAGCGGGTGGCCTGCTTAGAGTAGTTGAGGTGCTACCGATCACCGAGCATATGGTCTTGGCAGTCGCCCAAACAGGTCCACTTGACTCGCGCACAGCAGAGAGCGATCCAAATGTACCCACAGAAATGTCGTCTGGTGAGTTCTAGCCTGCAGGCATTAGGTCGCCCTGTCTAACCTAGTGTCGCGTGAGCTTGGCATCTTAGTATCAGGCGTGATGCCCGAGACACTAGACCGCTTGCATGCACAGTTCGCACTCGTGATACCCAAAAGCTGCAAAGCTTTACTGCCGAGTGCCGTCGCTTGAAAGAGATCGCGAGTACGCGTGTGCTCATGCATAGACCTCCCGGATTCTAACACTCCTCTTTTGACAAGCCGCATCACATCCTGTTAGTACTGATTTCACCTGGGTCGAGGCGTATTTTCTGGATCCGTCATCTCGCCGTCTCGATCTTTGCCTTCGTAAACAACCCTTGCATACACGCTTGTCTCCGGCCGTCGCCGGCTTTCCTGAAGACGATGCTTCGGATATCTCAATCATACGACGTGACTGGATCGAACGGGTTGCTGCAAACGAGGCCTCGAGCGGTAACGTAAATCACCTCAAGTGTGTAATTCCCCCGCGTTTTCTTTCCGCCATTCACCATTGTGCAGGATACGCGTTGGGACCTTTAACGTCAACGGCAAGTCACCCTCACAGGATCTATACACATGGATACGCAGTCCTGGATCTCAGAGTCAAGTAAAGACGGGTTGGATATCCCCCTTGGAGCTTTCGCCATTCGAAGTCTCTTCAGATCTCCTTCACCAAGGTCCGTTCGTCCGACCTTCCCTGACTCTCGCTCCAGATGTGATTGCTTGTAGAACTTCGCGAAAACAATCCGTCAACTGGCACGACGGATAGACAGGCTTTTGGCGAACCTGATTTGCTGGTTTTGGGATTCCAGGAGGCGGATCTATCGACTGAAGCGCTTTTGTACACGACAAGTACACTGAAAGAAGATCAGTGGCTAGCAGCCATCTTCGCTAGTCTCGGGGAGAAGCGCGTACTGTATGAAAAAGTACGCCCCATTACTTGGCGCGGCCAGATCGAACTTGATTTCCCCGGGCTCTGCTAGCTTACTTCGAGGCAACTTGTCGGCATGCTGCTTATAGTCATCGTCAAGAAAACCATCGTTCCTTGTTTCACTGATATTCGGTCATGCGACGCTGGTTCAGGTATCATGGGATTTATGGTATCCAACCGTGGCGCTTTCTTCGCGATAAGTCCGAAAGACTCATGCACTTGTCTACAGGGGAACAAGGGTGCCACAGCCATCAGATTGGAATTCACTCCAAAAGATCCCCAAATAGCGACGTGTCGTTCGACTGTTTTGACGTTCGTCAACGCACATCTTGCAGCATCGGACGAGATGGCGGAGAGGCGGAATTATGATTTTCAGGAACTAAGTGGACGCCTGACGTTTTCTCCACATGGATTGAATGAGAGGTATCCACTAACATCAGTTGGGGAGGATCCCTATAACATATACCAGAGCGACGTGCTCTTCTGGATGGTGCGTCGCCTTCCCCTGAACGTCACACTGATAGCTCCATGTTATTTTGTCTAGGGAGGTGAGGTTTTCTATCGCAGGCGAAGAATGGAGCTTCACGCTTGTTTAGATCTCAATTACCGGTTAGACTTACCCGACGGGGATATAAGGAACCTATTGTTCTCGCACGTTTCAGGTATTGACACCATACAGACTCTTTTGTTATATGACCAGCTTAGAGCTGCTATACGGAGTAACAAGGCCTTTGTGGGGTTTTCAGAACATCACATTACCCATATTCCGTACGTGATCCTCCAATCCGGTTTATTGTAACGTTGGCGTCTACCCTTTTACGCTATAGCACGTACCGCTTAGCTCTTGGTGTATCAAAAGATCGCCTGGGATATGACATGAAGTAGGTGTTCTCAAAACACAGATCGGTGGCTGGATAAATTTCAATGGACTAGACGCAAACCTGCCTGGACGGATCGTATTCTGTACATGGCGCCTCCTGACGTGAGGGTGGCGCAAGTAGCGTATAGAGGCCATCCGGAGATTACGATGAGTGATCATAAGCC
>JBBPLC010000426.1:0-22236 GCA_038089535.1 Hemileccinum rubropunctum | reverse complement strand
AGATGATGATAGGTCTGTAGCCAAGTTGGTACCTCTCTCTACTTGGCCTTGCCTTTTTCCTTTAGTCCTTCAGTGGCAAGTTGGCATGCCCAGGACTCGAACATGTCCAAATAATAGGCTTGTGTCTCTTTGGTCATCCATGGGGGATTTCTGGAACCTTGTGTGGCCTCGGGGACTGTGGCGATGGAAGTGGTTGCAGCGAGGGGTATTTCTCACAGAGGAGCAGGGCAGGGAAGGGCATAGCGAGTGTGGCCAGTGACCGGATTGAAGATAGGCCAGCTGCAGGGTTTGTGTGGTTCTTTGCACACACATGACAAGTGACTGACCTTGTTGCAGTTGTAGCAGGTCCTTGACTCCTGCTGGGTCAGTTCAATAGCATGTGTGTCCATTGGGGCTCCTCGGCCTGGTTGCGTGCCCACTTCCATAAAGCAGGGTTCAAATTAATGCTATTGTGGCTGTTTACTCCTTTCCAGCCACATCTTTTCAAATATTTTACCCATTTCAATGGCTTTTTCCTGCCACATTTCAAGTGAGTCAGCAAGCACGGGGCTTCTCATTGATAATTGGAAGTAAATATTGTAGTCCATCCATTCCTTATAAAGGTGGAGGACATTGTGGTTATGTCATGACAAGTCTGCATCTTGTCAGAGAAGTTCAAATTGCTGGGTGAAGACTTTGATTGGCATTGAACCTTGCCAAAGGTTAGTTAGCCAAATGTAGGATTCTTCTTTTAGAATGTCAATTTGAAAGTGACCCTCTACTTCCTTTTTTAACTCCTCCCAGGTTGGCCATTCCAGGGCAGAGTTTTTCTTCTGATATTTTTCGAGGGTGATCCTTGCAAAAGATTCAGCTTTGCTGGTCATTCTGAGAAGGACAGTGGCGGTTTGCTGATGGTCATCAAGACCTCCTTAGTACTGTACCCACATCGCGATCTTGATCCACCAGGGGCGGAATGTGACCCGGTTGCTGTCCCAGGTGCTGGGATTGGTGATGAGCTTGTTAGGCAGGGATGATGGTTGTGTTGTAGCTGCCTCTGCGAATTGCTACGTCATCTGCTGTTGCGTTAGCAGGGACACTTGAAGAAGAGCGGCCATATTGGCCATTGTTGCATGAATGTTGGCCCATGTGACGTTTGGGTCAACTGGAGGAGCAGCTTGCTCACCTTGTTGAGACATGGCTTACAAGAATTTGGATGGGTGGTGAAGAAGGGCTTTGGGATAAAGATGTGAGAGGGTGGCAAAACATGTGGTTTTGAGGCAGATGTTGCGAGGATTACAGTGATACTTTTTGTGCTGATGCTACACACGGGGTAGAGCTGGAACTGGTTGTGGAATGGGAGAGACTGTAATGGAGTGGAATGGCAAATGAGGCTGCTCCATCTGCCTTGCAGGAAGGTTCCTGCTGGCGATGATGACGAGGTGGCATCTAGCCAATAGATATGGTCAACGAGGAGGGAGAAGGGTTTGACAATGAGTGCCTTTCGTAACGGGATGGCATAACCCAGCAAAGAGTGTGGGAGAGCACCCACTAGGTACCTCAGGCAGTTTGGATGCAGGGAACTGGGCAAGATACAAAGTGAATAGAACTAAGGAATATACAGGAGGGTCTGCAGTATATATATGTAAGGGTACAGTTTAGGGGAGGCTCCTGTATCTACATGAGGGCTGGTATAGAAGGGGAACATGCGGATAACATAAGGTGTCCATGAGGTAGTCATAAGGCATGACATCACTGATAATGTTATAGTCTAGACCAATGCGGTTATAGCTCCAGGCCCAACAATGACGTCATGTCAGTGACCAGTCTAGGTGCGGTCCTAGACCCTAAGCCTAGCTGTGGGGGTTGTCACATGAGATGCTACCCGATAAGATAAGATAAGCATCCAAGTGTTGTAGTAAACATATTGCGAATTCTATAACAGAGACGGCACATGAAGAGGAGGAAGGGGAAGGGGAAAGAATTTGTTGGCGTTGCTTGATAGGAGTCCACTCACAAACAGAGAGGGACTCTGGGAAATATTCCCATTTGGGAGTGAAAGTGCAGGTGAGCTCTGGTGCTGGCGAAATGTGGATGATACAGGTGACGGCATAGAGGTTAAGAGCTGCTTGTTGTTGTTGGAAAGCAAGATGATCAGCATGAGCATGAGAGCATATGAAATGGTGAAGGCGAGGGGGAGCTAACAGGATTGGCCTCGTGGCAGTCCTATTCAAGTGAAATGGGATGAAAACTTAAACTAGAGCACATCACCTAATCTAGGTGACAGGCGACTTCAGTGACAGTTTGAACAGTGTGGGTCCTAACGTCAAGCCAGATGTGGACCAAGACATGATACTCAAGTACAAGAAAATGCACAGTTCTGAAGTAAAGCATGTACTAGGGACAAGACAACAAGCATGCATTAACAATGCATGGGAGACGACAAATGCAGAGTAGATTGAGGTAAGTAAGAAGAGTAGTAGACAAGAGAACTGGCCCCAAAGGTGGAGAGGATTCAAGTGAATAGGACTAAGGAAAAAGTAGATGACAGAGAGGGATGGGTTTATATAGTGAATAGCGATGAGCTTTAGAGTAGATTGTCTGAGTCCTAAATAGTTTTAGGGCCAGTTGAGAAGAAGGGCATGAGGTAAACGCAAGGAAAACATGAGGACGGCAAGAAGTTCATGTGGGAAGAAAGAAGTGTCCTCATGGGAAAGGAAATGGAGATGAAAGACATGAGGCAGGGTGAGAGGTCTCATGGTCACGTGCGCTAGTCATGTGACTTTTGAGAATGAAGAGAATTTGTTAAGTTCAAAAAGTGAATAAAAAAGTAGAAATGTAGCATATAGGTCCTGAACTATAACAGCTCCCACAACCACCATCGCTGCAGTCCCTGAGGCCACACAAGGTTCCAGAAATCCCCCATGGATGACCAAAGAGGCGCAAGCCTACTATCTCAACATGTTCAAGTCCCAGGCTCGCCAGCTTGCAGCCGAAGAACTCAAGGGAAAAGGAAAAGCTGAGTAAAGAGAGGTACCTACTCGGCTACGGACCCAACTTCTGCTTCTCATTCTTCTTCTTTTAACCGATTCGCTGTACTTGGGAAGATGGACAGTCTATCGGGCGATGATGATGCACTGAACAATTTTGTTTGTACTAGTTATGATACTGACTCCAAAGGAGCATCTCTTTGGAGCGCAGCACCAGAGGATAAAAATAGTGTGCTTAATTCTCCAGTTACAAACAATTTTTCTTTTTTACCCAATTCATTTTCAAACCCTAACCTTACCCTCAGGAATACCTCTTCTGGAGGGGAATTTGACATTGATACTGACATTTACTTCCAGAAAGATGAAAAGTGGCAAAAAACAATGGAAAAAGTGCTCCTTGATTCTGGCACAGTCCAAACTTTTGTGGACAAAAAATGAGTAACATCACTTGGCATTCCTACAAAAAAATTATCTTTTCTCTGTTCCATTACTAACGCTGATGGGACCTCATCATCCCATGGAACTATTACCGATTACGTCTCTGTCATATTTTCATACCAAGGTCACTCTGAAGGAGTAGATGCTTTGGTAGCCAATTTAGGCACTTACCATATTTATTTAGGATACAACTGGTTTCAGCATCATAATCCCCTAATTGATTGGGTCGACAAAAAAATCAAGTTTTGCTGCTGCACCCACAACTATGTCACAATCAATGCAGCCAGCCTAGTTAACAAAGTCTGGAACCCCACTGTCCATTCTATCAAAGAAGGCCTCACAGAAAAGGTACCTAAACAGTACCATGAATTTTTAGATGTATTCAGCAAGGAAGAATCCAAACACATGCCTGTGCACAAGCCATGGGATCATGCAATTGATCTAAAACCAGACTTTGTTCCCAAGTTATTCCTTTATCTGATGCTGAATTAGAAGAAGTCAGGAACTTCATTACTTCAGAACAAGAAAAGGGTTACATTTGCCCATCAAAATCACCTCAAACAGCCCCAGTATTCTTTATTCCGAAAAAAACTGGCAAGAAACAACTCATCATGGATTATTGTTATTTGAATGAGGGTTAGTCAAGAACTCTTACCCTCTTCCCCTTATCTCAGCACTTGTCAATCGCCTGAAAGACACAGACAAATTCACCTGCCTGGATCTTAGGTGGGGTTACAACAATGTTTGCATCAAAGAAGGTGACGAGTGGAAAGCTGTGTTTGTAACACCCCTGGGGGCTTATGAACCAGTTGTAATGCATTTCAGGATGACTAACTCCCCTCCCACGTTTCAGCAAATGATGAACGATATATTTAACAACATGTATACCACAATCATCCTCTACCTTGACGACATGTGCATCTTTACCAAAAGCAAATCCGACAAAGAACATTCCGAGGTCGTAAAGGAAGTACTGCACAGGTTGCAAGAAAATGACCTTTATGCAAAACCAGAAAAATGTGTATTTAACACCCAAAAAGTTGACTTTTTAGGTATGACCGTATCAGCTAACAGTGTTGGCATGCAAAATAACAAGGTCAATGCCACACTCGACTGGCCTGCTCCTATGAAGCTCAAGCAGCTTCAATCCTTCCTCGGCTTACGTAACTATTACCATTGTTTTATTAATGGTTTTGGACAGATCACTCACCCCCTCAACGATCTCACAAAGAAAAATGTGCCATATACATGGGGGAAGGCACAACAAACTGTATTTGATACACTTAAAAAACAATTTACAATGGCTTCTCTCCTTGCCTTTCCTGACACTTCAAATGAAATGTGCATAGAAACTGACGCAAGTGATATCACCACAGGCACAGTATTGTCAGTTTTAGGGAAGGATAGCTCCTGGTGCCCTTGTGCCTTCCTCTCACATTCATTTTCATCTGCAGAATGCAACTACCCGGTCTATGACAAGGAGTTGCTTGCCATCATCCATACCCTTGAAGAGTGGCGACATTACTTAATTGAAAAAACTAACTTCGAGATTTGGACAGACCACAAAAATCTCAAATACTGGAAAAAGCCACAAATGCTCTCGGGCCGCCAAGCCCGCTGGCACAAACTTTTACAAGAATTCAACTATACTCTTATTTACAAACCTAGCACCACAAATGGACGTGCTGACGCTCTTTCTTGTCACCCTGACCATGGTGATGCCATCGATAACTTAAATGAAAACATCACCATTTTCCCCTCTACTGTTCTCTGATCTTCCTCTTTATCTATTCCAGTCGAACTAACCTGTACAGACACATGCTTACCCTCAAAGGGCTCTCCCAATGCCGCAGGCTTTGACTTGTACGCGTTTGTCGATCTTGACATCTCCGCCCACAATCAATGTCTCATCCCCACCCATGTCAAGATCCAGCTTCCCTTCAGTACCTATGGCAGAATTGCGCCCTGTTCAGACCTCACCCTCAAACATCAAATCAATGTCATGGCCAGAGTCATTGACACTGATTATAGGTGAGAAATTGGCGTAATTCTGTTCAATTACTCTGACTCACCTTTTCACATCTCCAAATTTGACTGTATAGCCCAACTAATTATTGAAAAAATAGAAAATCCCACTTTAACAGAAAAAAAGACTCTGAATGAGTCACAATGAAATAATAAAGGTTTTAGCTTGACAGGAGTCAAAGCCATCTCTTCCACCTCTTTGTCTCTAAATTTCGAAACTAAATTATCTCTAGAATCTGCCAAAATGGATGTTGATGCCATCAATGAATACAAATACTATGCTACAGAAAAACTCTTCAGGAATTCGAATGGTGTCATTTTTATGCCACATTCTCTTTGAACCAAGTTGATCTCACTATTTCATGATTCTCTGGTTGCTGGTCACCCTGGCCATAACCACACCATTTCATCTATTAAACACTTCTACTGGTGGCCTGGTGCAGCCAAAGACATTGCACTATATATAGATCACTGCCAGGTGTGCTCCCTCACAAAGGGATCATCAAAGCCACCGGCAGGAAAACTTATGCCACTCCCTGTTCCCTCCCATCCTTGGGAAGATATTTCTTTCGACTTTGTCACAGGACTACCTCCTTTCAACGGTTTTGATTCTATTGGGGTAGTCATCGATCGTTTTTCTAAAGAAGTCATTCTGTTTCCTTGTCTTAAAACAACTTCTTCTTTGGACTTAGCTGCTTTATTTAGAGATCACATATGGTGCCTACACGGACTTCCTAACACTATTCTCTCAGACAGGGGACCTCAATTCGTCTTGGAGTTCACCAAGGAACTTTGCAAAGTCCTGGGCATTCAGCAGAAACTCTCAATGGCATATCACTCTCAGATGAATGGTCAGATGGAAAGGGTCAACCAAATCATCGCATATCTCTGTGCTTATGTCGCTAAAAAATAGGAGACTTGGGCCTCGTGGTTAAAAATGGCACAATTCATGCACAACAACACCCTTATCACTGCCATGAGTACCACCCCCTTTTCCATTATGTGAAACTATTCTTCACATATGGGAATGGAGCCCACAATCTCCACTACGACTCCTGGGGGGTCATTCAGCAAAACTATCAGACGATCACATGACATAATCACTTCCACATTACAAAAAACCCATGATCAGATGTCACATACACAAACATCCAAGTGATTGTCAGCACCCAACTATTGGAGACCTAGTTTGGCCCTCCACTGAACACCTCTCTCTTTCATACCCCATGTGTAAACTTATGCAAAAATTTATTGGCCCTTACCGGATTTCCACCGTCCTTTCTGATGCCATCACCCTTGTCATCCCTTCCTCCATATCTATTCATCCCACAGTCAACATTTCCCATGTAAAATCATACAAAGCACCGCTGGACAGACAATCCATATTTAAACTAGATTCAATAACCATAACCGAAGATTATCGTGAAGAATACAAAGTCGATTACATTGTCCAGTTGTTGTAGTTCAGGCTACGACACTACCACTTACCATTACATTCCCTTGACTCTCCTTATCCTGGACTTATGATTTCTACTTTCAAGGTCACGTGACCACTTCCCACGATCACATGACTTGGCCACTATTCTTATTATTTATTGTACCTTAGGGGCACATGCTAGTTCCCATGATCATGTGCTTACAGGCCATTCTGGACTATGCCTAGATCCATGATATCACTATGACATCATGCCTCACCACTATCACATTTCTTACCTTAGACCTGCCCTACACTCTTGGTCCGTGCACTCTTGGTAGACACTATATATAGGGTAGTGATGCAACTGGGTTAGCCAGTCTTATTCATTTGTCTTACCCTCCATATCGTGGGGCCTGAGTACACTTGAGTACCACTCATTCCTCTCCTTCTGCCAGTTAACTGCTGTTATAGGGTTCTCGTTGTATTTATCATTCTAGGCAACACTCGGGCCATCCTAGCTAGAGGCTAGGCTGCCCTCATTGGAGTTGATTCTTTGCTGTTACACCAGTCAAGGCTTCATCATGGGAAATTACAGTACCTCATCCACTGGAAGGGATGGGATGAGGTGGATTACACCTGGGAACCCGCCGTTAATTTAAAACATATGCAAGATGCAATATCTGAGTTTCACGCTGCTCATCTGAATATTCCATGACCCATTAGGGGTATCTCTGAGCTCAAATTTACTTCCCTTTTTTGTTCTTTCGGTCCCTTCTATACCAAATTCACCAATTCTCAACTAGACCTCAAATCTGGTGAATGGAGCGTAGTGTTATAGTTCAGGACCTATACCCTATGTTTTCACCTTTCTTCATTTCTTGTACTTAACATGTTCTTTCCACTTTCAAAGTCACATGACTTAGTGCATGTGACCATGTGACCTCTCACATGACCTGAGGCCTAGCCCATGATGTCATCATGACATCATGCCTTCTGTCTTTCATCTCTGTCTTTTTGCTCACACGAGTACACTTCTCTTCTTACACAGACTTCTCATCGTACTCATGTTTACTTTGCTTTCACCTCATGCTTCCTCTTCTCACACTGGCCCTAAACTATTTAGGACTCAGACAACCTACCCTAAACCTCCCTTACTTACATATATAAACTCTCTCTCCTCATTGTCTACTTTCCCCAGTTCTATTCACTTGAATCCTCTCCACCTTGGGGCTGGTTCTCTTGTTTACCACTCTTACTACTATCAATCTCACTCTGCATTTACCATCTCTTGTGCAATGCTACTGCATGCTCGTCATCCCTTGCCTAGTACATGATTTACTTGGGCACTGTTAACTTTCTCATACTCAAATACCACATCCTCGTTCACGTCTGGTTAGATGTCTGTACTTGCCAAGTCCACACTGTAGCAGAAGTCACCCAACACCTAGATTAGGTGTCGTCCTCCAAGTTTTAGTTCTCATCCCATCTCACATTTGATCTCCTCTTCTACTTAGAGGCTGGGATCTTCTTGAGTACTACTTTTACCTTTCTAACTTCAATCATATCTCCACTCTTGCCATTATCATCCTCATTACTGGACACTCTTATATGATTCATATTGTTTCTATCACTGTTGAACTCCTTGAACTCATCATCATGATCCATATCTGGATTGATACTTGTTCTCAACAACTCATCATTATCACTGATCTTGTTGTTCCCCTGGTATAAAGGGTAACTTCTCAATAGTTTGGTTTAGTCCCATTTTACTTCTCCACTTGGGGCCAGGATTAACTTGAGTATCACTTTTCTTTACTTTTCCTACTCTGCACTTGCTGTCTCAACCCTCATTACCAGGTCCTCATTTATGTTCTACATTTGCTCCATTACAATCAATGCTTTCTTACATCTCATCATTATCCACATCTGGGTGGATCCTTGTGTTATAGGATTTGTGATATGATTACTATAACACTGGATGCTTATCTTATCTTATCGGGTAGCATCTCACGTGACAACCCCCACAGCTAGGCTTAGGGTCTAGGACCGCACCTAGACTGGTCACATGACATGATGTCATTGTTGGGCCTGGAGCCATGACCTCACCGGTCTAGGCTATGACATCATCAGTGATGTCATGCCTCATGGTAACCACATAGACACCTCATGTTACATTATCATATGTATTCCCACACCAGCCCTATAGTACAAGAGCCTCCCCTAAACCCATCCCCTTACATATATATACTGTAGCACCCTCCTGTACTTTCCTTAGTTCTATTCACTTGTATCTTGCCCAGTTCCCTATGTCCAAACTGCCTGAGATACCAAGTGGGTGCTCTCCCACATTTCTTGCCAGGTTATGCCATCCTGTTACAAAAGGCACTCATCATTGAACTCTTCTCCCTCCTCGTTGGCCTATCTATTGGCTAGATGTCATCTTCATCATCATCACCAGCAGGAACCTTCCTGCAAGGCAGATGAAGCAGCCTCATTTGCCATTCCACTCTGTTACACTTGAATAGAACTGACCTTTACTGACCAACGGGTCAGCATCCTGTCCCTCAGGCTTTGTTACTGAAGGGTTCTATTTCAGGTTTCCCCAATCACTCTATCTGCATGACGTTACACATGCTTTGCCTGCCTCTTAACCAACACTGTTCTCTGTTAGTCACCAATATACTGGTGCATGTCACTTGATCAACGACACATATCCCCTTCGCCAATGTTACTGGCATTCAGCAGCGCAATATTACTGCACTTAGTCCTCTTCATTGGCCAATGCTTACTGGCCTAGTCTGCCAACGTTACTGGCATCCGACGTGCAACAATCACTGTGCACTCCATAACGATATTTTAACATTATTCCCCTTCCTGCACAATCTCGACGCGTATTCACAACTTCATGACTTGTCTACAAGATGTTAAACAAAACACATTAAATTAACACCACAGCGCCCTGTGGTATTTTACAGTAACGACCACCCACGAGGCTGACACACTGGCCAAGAAAATTTCAAAACACCACAGCTGGCCCACGTCCCTGGCTGTGCTTTACAGTAACAACAACCCTAGAATTTATTTATTTATTTCTCCAACATCCCTTTCTGTCTGATTCCCACCCACCCTTTCCCATCCTTTTTGTGGTTGCATCCACACAAGCACAAGTTATTCAGTAACTCCTTTATGGCTGGAGACCAGCCATAGGAGTTGGGGGAGAATAGAGGAGTATTGAGGAGATAGCTGTTACGATTCACCTTTTCTTTGCCTTTCACATTAGCATTTGTCTTACACTTCTTGCTAATGCCTTTCTTTCACACAACGACCACCGCTTTCTTCTGCTCTTCTCACGATGGTCACCTTGATTACGAACTCTTATCTTTTGTTCCGCTTCCTTCCGACGGACAGCCACACTTCCTTTGCTCCGATAACTACCGTTATCTTCCTTACACCACTTACCTTATCAGGCTTCCTCTGATCTCCCGCTGTTACATAGCTTGGTCCGTGCACAGTTCCCCTTAGGTATATAAAGCCTGCCATCGTTACCTTGTATTCTCTAAGCTAGACCTACCTGGAATAGCATCTTTGTTTCTTTCACTCATCCATTGCTCTCTAAGTCACCCGTCCTACTTTTGAGTGGACGCTCGTCGTTCTACCTTCGTCTCCGGTCACTCTTCCTTGCGACTTGTCTCCGCTGCTCTTCTTTGCGGTCGTCCCGTTGACAAGGACATTCCTTGGTCAACTATCCTTCGTCCACCTCAGGAAGCCCCTGCGGAAGTCTCTGGTCGTTAACCACACGACTTGCCCTCGCCTCCGGTCGCCTCTCTCACAACTCGTCCTGTCACTAAACAAGCCACTTAGTTGACATCCCTTGTCTCCCAGGTCTACGTTCGATCCTACCTGGACTGACCGTAACAATAGCTGAGGTAGGCTAAACCTATAAGATACAACAAGACGATGAACAATTGAGAAGAGTTTTTTCATTTTTTATTTTCTCTTTTTCAATTGCTTCTTCTCATATGATGATGTTACTGTCACAGAGGTCCTTCTATCTGGGGGAGTCTTTGCCCCTTATATCAACAAACCCCTGTGTTGATTGAGCACCATGTAGTAGCTCTCAACGCTACTTATTACTTACTAGTTGTAGTGTAGCATACCTTATTAGAAAATAGTTACACGGCCTATGTAGTATATAAGTTGGAACTCAGTCATCTGAGTTCAAATAACATCTTGTGTTCTTACCACAACTATCTCCTTAAGCTAACCCCTTAAAACCTTGGTGAGTGTCAGGTATTCCTCTATCTTACCACCTGTATGCTTTCAACAGGTTATGAGCCCTGTCAGTGCACTGTAGTGTGTGTCAAAAGACTGCACCTATATGTTGCTTGATCTCATGCTCACCATCGTTGCGCATTCATTGTGCTAGAGAACGTTGAAAGACTGTTCCTATGCACTGGATAGCGCCATGGTAATGAACCTATGCTGGAATGGCACACTGACGCTGTTGCATTCCAGAAAACCTTTACTATGTCTCTCTCTATGAAGGACATTTCCATCCCTGTTTTTAATGGGATGAACTGGCAGGTGTGGTGGCCCACAATGGCCTCCTATCTCCAGTCTACCAGGTCCACCTGGGCCCTTGAGCTCTCATGTCCAGCAGCATTAACTGCCACCAGCAATGCTGATGACAAAAACGCCTGGATCCAATGGTCCAAAGCCAACAACCAAATCTTGGGGTCGATTAAGATGAGGCTCTCTGAGCCCATCAGAGCCAAGCATACTGACCTCCTGGACACTACTGACCTCGTGAAGGCACTCCACAATGAGTATGCCAAGCCTGGCCTAGCCAGTGCTTATGGTATCTTCAAGGATTTGCTTGAGCTCTCGATCCCCAGTACATTGCATCCTGCCCCTGCCCTTGACAAGGCAGCAAACCTCTTTGTGAGGTTAAAGGCCGCTGGTTATGACATCCCTGCTGGCATCCAGGTGATGCTGCTTTTGAGCAAGCTCCCTCCCACCATGGACGTCATTTTGCAAATGATGATCCAAGCCAAGGACGCAGCTGGCACGCCAAAAACCCCCACCATCGACGAGATCCACAAGGCTGTGGTCCTGTCATGGGATCAGCGCCTTCTCGGAGGGCACAAGGGGAAGCAACCGGCTCAGGCCAACAAAATATCGGCCATGAAGTGTAAAGGTGATGATTCTTGCTTCTGGCAGCAGCAATAACCCAAGCAGCAACTGCTGCAAGGGAATGCTAGCATGGAAGGGTCGGGGAAGAAAACCTGTTGAGGCAAGAAGAAGGGCAAGTCACAGGCTGACCATGCCCACATTGCCTCCCCCGCTTTCATCACATATACAACCGGTCCTGAGCCTACTCCCAATCCCCGTGCCCTTGCGCACATTTCTCCACAACTCTACCAGGGAGCTGGCGGTCCCCCTGCCGACACCTGCATCAAAGAGGCTTTCAGCCTCGCTCATCATCTTGAGATCTAACCGTCCACTGAGACGATTAGGAAGCTCGACAAAGAAACAAGTGAAGGCAAGAGGGTGAGTGAACCTAATTGGATCCTCAAAAACCCTGACCTCATATTTGGTGTCCCTGGTCCTTCGTTGGTATTGGATGCTTCCGACTTACCTGATGATCAGCGCATTGTGAAGATCTCGAGCAACAAGGAAGAGGTAGCAGTTGCTCCCAAACAACGAAAGAATCAACACTCTCGCAGGCAAGAAATCATGGCACCGCCCCAATCCTCTTGGGATAGCAATGACATGGTCGATATCTACGGTTCGGATGTCAATAGGGAGATTGCAGACGCGGCTGGACTTGAGGATCCTTCATGGCCTCATATGATCAGGCAAGTGATTCCATCCATGCCTTATATTCGAACTGACATGATCTCCTCTGATGCATTACCTGCTCGAGTAGTAAATAACATGTCATCTGTCATGGTAGATAGCGCAGTGGATGCTCGTAGTTATCCTTGTATAGCTACTTTCAACATGAATAGACTTTGCTCTTTGTGCTCTGCTCTTACCAGTTCAAAGAATAAGTGTTTGTGTGATCCTTTTGGGAAGTTCTGGATCCTTGACTCTGGTGCTTCAATGCACTTTACACCTGATCAAACTGACTTCATTGAGTATGAGGCATTTAAGCGTCATGAACGGATACCTGTCATGACCACCTCTGGGATGATCTACATTGAAGGACAAGGTAGAGTACTTGTGCGATGAGAGGACTATAAAAAGAACTCCCAAATCATGGATTTACACAATGTTGGCTTAATACCCAACTCAGGTGTCCGCCTTGTCTCCCTTGGTCAATTACTTGCTCGTGGAGCAAAAGTTCATGGTGATGATCGCCAGATTACAGTGACTTATGGTGATGGCACTATTCTTGCCCCATTTACTCCTAGTCAAGTTGGTCGTGGTTTATACACGATTGAGGCATTACCACTAAAAGGACAACATGCCCACATGATGTGGACTATCACATATGACATCCTTCACAAATGTTTAGGACTTTCCTCGAAAGAAGTCGTTAAATATGCCAGAAAGCACACAAAAAGTCTGCCAGATGTTGAGATTCCAAAGGAAAACTCCATCTGTGATGGTTGTGCTAAAGGTAAACTTCCCAACAGGAGTTTTCCTCCTACTGAGCGATGTGCTACTCGCACGTTTGAATTGATTCACTCTGACATAAAGTCTTTCCCCATTGAATCATACCATTGGTACAAATACATCATTACCTTCTTTAATGATTATACCTCCATGGCATGGGTGACTGCTTTGCACACAAAGGACGCTGTGTAATGGAGTGGAACAGCAAGAACCAACTCCAACGAGGATGGCCTAGCCTTGAGCTAGGATGGTCTGAGTGTCGCCAAGAATGATAAATACAATAGTAGCCCTATAATGGTGGCAAGCCAGCAGAAGGAGAGGATGAGCAGTACTCAAGTATCCCAGGCCCCACTAGGTGGAGGGTAGAACAAATGAATAAGACTAGCAAATACAGATGAGCTACTACCCCTTATATAGTGTCTACCTATCGTGCATGGACCAAGCAGTGTACATTAGGGCAGGTAAAGATAAGAAGATAAGAAAGGAGTGTGGTAGCCATGAGGCATGACATCATAGTGATATCATGGATCTAGGCTAGTCTAGAGTGGCCTGTAGGCATGTGATCATGGGAACTAGCATGTGCCCCTAAGGTACAATAAATAATAGAAAGGTGGCCAAGTCATGTGATCGTGGGAGGTGGTCATGTGACCTTGAAAGTAAAGATTGTAAGTCCAGGATAAGGAGAATGCAGAGAACATAACGGTAAGCGGTAGTGTCATAGCCCGAACTACAACACGCTGCATTGACAGCCACCCGACACTTCTTAAAAATGGTGTCCATGCAATTTGAAGCAAAAATCCAAGGATGGATGTCCAATGCTGGGGGAGAATACAAGTCCAGAGCTTTTGATGACATGCTCAAGGGGAAGGGGATATGCATTTTCCAAAGCGCCCCTCATACTCCTCAACAAAATGGTTGAGCAGAATGATTCATACGTACTATGATGGACAAATCTGAGGCCTTGCAGCATGATGCCTGCATCCCAGATAGTTGATGGGAATTCAGCATTATACATGCAACCCACATCTACAACAGAACACCACTGTGATGCCAGGGAACGACTCTAATTTCCTATTCATGCATTCCCCCAACAACGTCCTATTCACCTCTGCACACACTATTTTTGATGAATCACGATTCCCCCATTGTGTGTCACACTGCACATGGACTGCTGGACCTCCTGTGCCCACTGTCACTGGTGAGTGTGAGCCTCTACAAGAGCTGCCACTGCCCTCTGCAGACAATGACTATCAACTCAGTCAACCTGCTCTGCGAGTCTCTACTCCTCCTCCTGTTGAAACGGGATGAGACTTTAAACAAGTAGTACAACACCTAATCTAGGCGTTGGGCTACTTCTGCGACGGTGTGGACGAGGCAACGACGAGTGTCCAACCAAACGTGTACCAAGATGTGGTATTCGGCAACGAGGAAATGAACGGTTCCAAGGTATAACATTCACGAGGGCAAACGAATAGCGTGCGATAACATGCACAAAGTCGGCAAAGTGCAGAGTAAGGAAGAAAGTGAGAAGAGTAGTAAACAGATGAACAGGCCCCTAGGAGGAGGGTATTCAAGTGAATAGGACTGGGGAGGAGATGACGAAGGGAGAGGGTTTATATATGTAAGTATGGAAGTTTAGGGTAGGTCGTCTGAGTCCTAATCGATTGAGGGCCAGTGTGAGAAGGAGAACATGAAGGAACCATGAGGACGGCAAGAAGTCCGTGTGGGAAAAGAGAAGCATCCTCATGGGAAAAGTAACGGAGATGAAAGACATGAGGTATGATGTCATGATGACATCATGGGCTAGACCTCAGGTCACATGAGAGGTCTCACGGTCACGTGCACTGGTCATGTGACTTCAAAAAAAAGGGGAAGAAAACGTTAAGTCCGAAGATTAGAAAAAGTGAAAATGTAGCGTATAGGTCCTGAACTATAACACCTGTCCCTCCTCACACACCTTTGCCTCACCTGGTACTGCCCTCTCCTAGTGCACTTAAGAAAGGATCAAGGGAAGCACCGCCAGCAATCCCTCCTGCCCCACTGCGCCCCTAATGACAGCGACATGTGCCTATCCAGCTCAACAATGTCTATGGGGAAGATATACATCCTGTAGAGCAAGTGAAGGAGATCGAGCGCAAATCATGCTGGCAAGACAAAGTTAGGGAACCTGGCCCATCTCAACAGAGACAGCCAGAGCCTGAGTCACCTCAAATGCCAGGCAACCTTCCCAAACACAATGTGCTGCCCGCTCCTACTGCAGCTCCTAAATCTGATAGTGAAGCTAACGTCGAACAATTATGTCGTGAAGGGGGAGCTGGATTGACTACATTTTTAATGTCTAAAGCAATCCCACATGCACTGGTTTCTGCAGAAACTAAGCCTCTATGCGAATAGATTTATAGGGACATTCAGATGCTGCCAGCTGCAGCACAAGAGAAATGGAAAGCCACTTGTTGACACAAGCTAGACATACTCTGTGAGTGAAAAGTTTTTGAACTGGTTGACCCCCCAAAGGGGCATAAGGTTATTGCAAACCGATGGGTCTTTGATCAGAAACCAGATGGTCGTAAACACGTATGCTTGGTTGCAAAGGGTTTCTCTCAAACAGAGGGAATTGACTGTGACCAAATCTTCTCTCCGGTTATAAGGTTTGAGACTGTGCAGCTCATGCTTGCACTCGCTGGCTTAGAAAACTGGCATATAGAAGCACTTGATGTGAGAAGCGCTTACCTTTATGGAAAGCTATATGAGAAAATCTACATGAAACAACCCAAAGGTTTTGTAGTCCTAGGGCAAGAGCATAAAGTGCTCCATGTAACGGAGTGGAACGGCAAGAACCAACTCCAACGAGGGCAGCCTAGCCTCTAGCTAGGATGGCCCGAGTGTCGCCAAGAACGATAAATACAATGAGGACCCTATAACGGTGGTCAACCGGCAAAAGGAAAGGATAAGTGGTACTCAAGTATCCCAGGCCCCACTATGTGGAGGGTAGAACAAATGAATAAGACTGGCTAACCCAGTCGCATCGCTACCACTATATATACTACTACGGGAGAGTGCATGGACCAAGCTGTGTACTCTAGGGTAGGTCTAAAGGTAAGGAATGTGGTAGCCGTGAGGCATGATGTCATAGTGACATCATGGATCTAGGCAAGTCTAGGTTGACCTGTAGGCATGTGATCAGAACTAGCACATGCCCCTAAGGTACAATAGATAAGATAAAGAGTGGCCAAGTCACGTGACCTCGAAAGTAGAAATCGTAAGTCCGGGATAAGGAGAACACAAGGAATGTAGCGGTAAGCGGTAGTGTCATAGCCCGAACTACAACATAGCCTCTAGCTAGGATGGCCCGAGTGTCGTCAAGAATGATAAATACGATAGTAGCCCTATAGCAGTGGCTAGCTGACAGAAAGAGAGGATGAGCAGTACTCAAGTGTATCCAGGCCCCACTAAGTGGAGGGTAGAACAAATGAATAAGACTAGCAAATACAGATGAGCTACTACCCCTTATATAGTGTCTACTTATCGTGCACAGACCAAGCAGTGTATGTTAGGGCAGGTAAAGATAGGAAGATAAGAAAGGAGTGTGGTAGCTGTGAGGCATGACATCATAGTGACATCATGGATCTAGGCTAGTCTAGAGTGACCTGTAGGCACATGATTGTGGTAACTAGCATGTGCCCCTGAGGTACAATAAGATAAGATAATCATGGCCAAGTCACGTGATTGTGGGAAGGAGTCACGTGACCTTGAAAGTGAAGATTGTAAGTCTGGGATAAGGAGAATGCAATGAACGTAATGGTAAGCGGTAGTGTCGTAGCCCAAACTACAACACTCCATCTACGACATGCCCTGTACAGCCTTAAACAAGCTGGACTAGCCTGGTGGGAGACTCTTAATGAGTCCATGAAAGACCTCGGCTTTGAACATTTGAAGCCAGTCTACTAATGATATCATGCCTCATGGTAATCGCACAGACACCTCATGTTACCTTATCATATATATTCCCACACCGGCCCTATAGTATAGAAGCCTTCCCTAAACCCATCCCCTTACATATATATACTGTAGCACCCTCCTGTACTTTCCTTAGTTCTATTCACTTGTATCTTGCCTGGTTCCCTACATCTGAACTGCCTGAGATACCAAGTGGGTGCTCTCCCACATTTCTTGCTAGGTTATGCCATCCTGTTACAAAAGGCACTCATCGTCAAACCCTTCTCCCTCCTCATTGGCTTATCTATTGGCTAGATGCCATGAAACGGGATGAAACTAACAATGTAGTACAACACCTAATCTAGGCATTGGGCTACTTCAGCGACGGTGTGGACTGTGCGGTTACGGGTGTCCAACCAAACGTGGACAAGGACGTGGAGTTCAGCGACGAGGAAGTGAACGGTTCCGAGATATAGCATTCACAAGGTAAACGAGTAGCGTGCGATAACAAGCACGAAGTCGGCAATTGCAGAGTAAGGAAGAAGGTATGAAGAGTGGTAAGCAAATGAACAGGCCCCAAGGAGGAGGGTATTCAAGTGAATAGGACTGGGGAATAGACGATGAAGGGAGAGGGTTTATATATGTAAGTATGGGAGGTTTAGGGTAGGTCGTCTGAGTTCTAATTGATTGAGGGCCGGTGTAGGAAGGAAACAAAATGAGGATACCATGAGGACGGTGAGAAGTCCATGTGGGAAAAGAGAAGCGTCCTCATGAGAAAGGGAACGGAGATGAAAGACATGAGGTATGATGTCATGATGACATCATGGGCTAGACCTCAGGTCACGTGAGGACTCTCACGGTCACGTGCACTGGTCATGTGACTTCGAAAAGAAAAGAAAGTGTTAAGTTCGAAAATAAGGAAAAAGTGAAAAACGTAGCGTATATGTTATAGTTCGGGACTTACATGCTACGTTTTCAACCTCTTTCCACTTTCTGAACTTAACGCTTTCTTTTCTTTCCGAAGTCACATGACCAGTACATGTGACCATGAGAACTCTCATGAGACCTGAGGTCTAGCCCATGATGTCATGATGACATCACACCTCATGTCTTTCATCTCCGTTCCTTTTCCCATGAGGACGCTTCTCTCTTCCCACACGGACTTCTCTCCGTCCTCATGATATCCCCATGTCATTCCCTTCTCACACCGGCCCTCAATTGATTAGGACTCAGATGACCTACCCTAAACCCCCATACTTACATATATAAACCCTCTCCCCTTGTCGTCTACCCCTCAGTCCTATTCACTTGAATACCCTCCTCCTTAGGGGCCTGTTCTCTTGAGTACCACTCTTCTATACTTCTCTCTACTCTGCATTTTGCTGACTTTGTGCACATTATTGCACGCTACTCGTTTTACCTCATGAATGCTATATCTCAGAACCGTCCACTTCCTTGTTACTGAACTCCATATCCTCGTCCACGTCTGGTTGGACACTCGTCATCGAACCGTACACACTGTTGCTGAAGTAGCCCAACGCCTAGATTAGGTGTTGTACTACATTGTTTAGTTTTGTCCCGTTTCACTTGAATAGGACTGCCGCAAGGCCGAACCTGTTCATTCCTCCTCGCCTTTGACATTACATGCGCTCTCGTGCACGCACAGATCACCTCCACCTCCAACAACAACAAGCAGCACTCAACCTCTACGCCGCCACCCACATTATCCATCTATCGCCTGCACCAGAACCCCTCCGTTTCGCCCCTTTCTTTGGGCTTCCAGCCTACGCCGACGAGGTTGATCCTAACGACCACCCTATCGAAGCACCTTGTGAATACTTCCCTGCTCCGATCCCTTCTCGAGAACCCACTCCTGCTCCTCGCTCCCCTTCCCCTTCCTTTTCCTCATGCGCCGTCTCTCCCATTCCCGCACCTCCAACTCTACCCCACGCACGTCGTCAGCGCAAACACTGTCAGCCCAAACTCAAAAACGTTCACCCCAAAACAGGTCACTTCCCAAATCCCTCCCGCCTCCGTCCTTGCGCCGTCCTCCATTGTCCCTCAAAATTTCTCTAGACAATGTCTGAACAAGCCGCTGCCCCTCCCATCAACCCCAACGTTATGTGGACCGACATCCGTAACACGATGGCCAACATGGCCGCCCTCCTTCAAGCGTCGTTGCTGTCGCAGCAGCAGATGATGCAATAGCTAGCAGAAGCCGCAACGATGCGTACCTCGTCGCTCCCCGCAAAACTCATCGCCGACCCAGGTACGTGGGACGGTAACCAAGTGACGTTCCGCCCCTGGTGGGTAAAGATCGCCACTTGGGTACAGTGTCAAGGCGGTCTCGATGATCGTCAAGCAACCACCGCCGTCCTCTTGCAGATGGTAGGCAAGGCCGAATCGTTTTCGAGGATCACCCTCGAAAAATACCAAAAGAAAAATTCTGTCCTCGAATGGCCAATGTGGGAGGAATTAAAGAAGGAGGTCGAAGACCATTTCAGGATCGATGTCCTGAAAGAAGAATCATATATTCGGCTCACCAATCTTCGGCAAGGCTCGATGCCAATTGAGGTCTTTACGCAACAATTCGAGCTGTTGCGACAAGACGCAGATTTGTTGCGACATGACAACAACGTCTTATGCTTATATAAGGAGCATATTGACTATAACATTTACTTTCAGTTGTCAACAAGGAGCCCCGCCCTCAAGGACTCGCTCACCGCCTGGCAAGAAGGCGCGATCGAGATGGGCAAAATGTTTGAAAGGATGCGGCTAGAATGTAGTAAACAGCCGCAGCAATGTCTATTCAAACCCTGCTTCACCAAAGTGGGAACGCAACCGGGCTGAGGTGCCCCGATGGACACTCGCACGGTCCAACCGACCCAGCAAGATACAAGGACTTGCTATAATTGCAACAAGGTCGGGCACATCTTGCGCGTGTGCAAGGAACCAAGGAAACCGCGTGGCTGGCCGATTTTCGACCCGGTCACCGGCCACACCCGCTACGCACCGCCTCGCCCCGCTCCCCTCCGTGAAATCCCTCTTGCCCCTACCACCGCCATCGCCGCCATTCCAGAAACGGCACAAGGTTCCAGAAATCCCCCGTGGATGACCGAAGAGGCCCAGGCCTATTATCTGGATATGTTTGAGTCCCGAGCCTGCCAGCTCGCCGCCGAAGGACTCAAGGGAAAAGGCAAAGCCGAGTAGAGAGAGGTACCTACTCGGCTAAGGACCTTAGTTTTTCTTCTTCTTCTCCTTCTTCTTCTTATAATCGCTTCGCTGTGTTAGGGGAGATGGACGGTGGGTTGGGCGACGATTACTCATCGAACGATTTATCTTGTACTAGTTACGATATTGACTCCAAAGGAGCGTCTCTTCGGAGTGCGGCACAGGAGGATAAACAAAGTGTGCTTAATTCTCCTATTATGGACAAAATTTCTTTTTTACCCGATCCCTCCGCTAATCCTAACCTTACTCTCAGGAATACCTCTCCTGCTGGGGAATTCAATATTGACACTGACGTTTACTTTCAGAAAAATAACAAATGGCAAAAAACATCCAAAAAAGCGCTCCTCGACTCTGGAGCAGTCCAAACATTTGTGGACAAAAAATGGGTAACGTCACTTGGTATACCCACCAAAAAATTATCCCTTCCTCGCTCCATCACTAATGCCGATGGGACCTCTTCATCCCACGGCACGATTACGGATTACGTTTCAGTTGTTTTCTCTTACCAAGGGTACTCTGAAGGAGTTGACGCTCTGGTAACAAATTTGGGGACTCACCGTATTTATCTAGGTTATGACTGGTTCCAGCGCCATAACCCTCTTATCGACTGGGTCGATAAAGAAATAAAATTCTGCCGCTGCACCCGCAATTGCGTTATGATTAATGCAGCAGGACTCATCAAGGAGGTCTGGAACCCATCTATTCGCTCCATCGAGGAAGGACTCACCGACAAGGTACCGAAACAATACCACGAGTTCCTCGACGTATTCAGCAAAGAGGAATCAAAACAAATGCCGGTCCACAAACCCTGGGACCATGCCATTGACCTCAAACCCGACTTTGTCCCTAAAAAGGGTCGGGTAATCCCTCTCTCCGATGCTGAATTAGAAGAAGTCCGGAACTTCATTAACTCCGAGCAAGAAAAGGGCTACATACGCCCATCAAAATCCCCACAAACCACTCCAGTCTTTTTTATACCCAAGAAAACTGGCGAGAAACGTCTCGTCATGGACTACTGATATTTAAACGAGGGTACAGTAAAAAACTCATATCCTCTTCCCCTCATTTCAGCACTCGTCGACCGACTCAAAGGTGCAGACAAATTTACCTGCCTCGACCTTAGGTGGGGATACAACAATGTTCGCATCAAGGAAGGCGATGAGTGGAAAGCAGCCTTCGTCACGCCCCTGGGGGCCTACGAACCTGTTGTAATGTATTTTGGAATGACCAACTCACCCCCTACATTCCAACAGATGATGAACGACATATTTAACAACATGTATGCCGCGGTTATCGTCTATCTCGACGACATGTGTATTTTCACAAAAAACAAATCCGACGAGGAACACTCCGAGGTCGTGAAGGAAGTTTTGCGCCAGTTATGCAAAAACGACCTTTACGCAAAACCCGAAAAATGCGTATTTAACGCCAACAAAGTCGACTTTCTCGGTATGACAGTATCCACCGACGGCGTCAGCATGCAAAACAACAAGGTCAATGCCATACTCGACTGGCCAGCCCCCATGAAGCTCAAGCAACTACAATCGTTCTTGGGACTATGTAACTATTATCGACATTTTATTAACGGTTTCGGACAGATCG